>VMDR010002037.1:0-102610 GCA_007922815.1 Macrotus californicus | reverse complement strand
TGTTGCTATTATTATTTTGAACAAATTATCTGTTAGATCCGTTAATAAGAAAAATAAAATATTTTATTTTACCTTCATTTATTTATTCTCTGATTCTCTTCCTTTCTTTATGTTGATCCGAGTCTCTGACCTTTGTCATTCTCCTTCTTTCTGAAGAACTTCTTTCAACATTTCTCGTAAGGCAGGTCTACTGGCAACACATCCCCTCAAGTTTTATTTGATAAAGACTCTATTTTTCCTTCACTTTTGATGGATAATTTTGCAGGGTACAGAATTCTAGGTTGGTCATTTTTTCCTCTCAACACTTTAAATATTGTACTTCACTCTCTTCTTGCTTGCATGATTTCTGAGAAAAAGAAGTAATTCTTAAAAAAAAATGATTTTATTTATTTATTTTAGACAGAGGGTAAGGGAGGGAGAAAGAGAGGGAGAGAAACATCAATGTGTGGTTGCCTCTCACATGCCCCCCACTGGGGACCTGCCCAGGCCCGTAACCCAGGCATGTGCCCTGGGTGGGAATTGAACTGGAAGCCTTTTGGTTCACAGGCCTGCGCTTTGAGCCACACCAGCCAGGGCAAGGAGTCATTCTTATTTTTGCTCTTTTATAGGTAAGATTTTCCCCCTGTCTGGCTTCTTTCATGATTTTTCCTTTATCTTTGATTTTATTAAGTTAAAATATGATTATTTCCAGATACAGGTTTGCATGTTTGTTTGTTTGTCTGTTTTTGCCTTTATCTTCCTTAGTGTTCTTTCAGCTTCTCGATCCATAGTTTGGTGTCTGACATTAATTGGGGGAAATTATCGGTCACTATTGCTTTTATTCCTGTATCTCTTTTCCTGGTATTCCCATTACATGTATGTTGTACTTTTGTAGTTGTCCCACAGTTCCTGAGTATTCTGTTTCATTTTTGTCTTTCTCTCTTTGATTTTTAGTTTTAGAAGGTGCTATTGTTATATCCTCAAGCTCAGAGATTCTTTTCTCAACCACATCCAGTCTACTAATGAGCGCATTAAAAGCATCCTCTATTTTTGTTACAGTATTTTTTATCTTTAGCATTTCTTCTTTACTTTTTTCTTAACACTTCCATATCTCTGCTTATATTATCCATCTGTTCTTGTATGTTGTCTGCTTTTTCCATGAGAGCCCTTAGTGTATCAATCATAGTTATTTTAAATCTCTGGTCTGATAAGTCCAACATCCCTGCCCTGGAGTCTGGTTCTGATGCTTGTTCTGTCTCTTCAAACTGTGATTTTTGCCTCTTAGTTGCCTTGTAATTTTTAACTGAAATCTGGGCATGATGTACTATGTGGAAGGAACTGCAGTAAATAGGTATTTGATGATGTGGTGGTAAGGTGTGCGGGGTGGTGGCAAGGGGCGGTGTTCTTTAGTCCCATGATTAGGGCACAGGTGAGCTGGGCTCCTGGGCTGTAAGCTTCACCTGTGCTTCTCAGGTTCCTCCTCCCTCCCGCTCAGGTGGGACAGGATAGCTAGAGGGTATTTATTTCTTTTCTCTCCCTCCCCCGGTAGGGTAAACTGTTGTCAGTCGTTTCTTCTGAGGGCAGGCCTTGTTGAGAAGTGCTGTGGCATGTTTCAAGATCGCTCCCTTTTTCTTTTTCTTTTTTTGGAATGGAAGCATGAGGGGATTCCTCTAATTTTGACTGTGAAGAGCTCCTGAAGGTAAAACTCACCAAAGTCTGGGGTTCCCCTGTGACTGTGTCCCCCTAGAGTTTTTAACTCTCAGACTTGTCCATGCTGAGCCTCTAGTGATTGGTCAGTTACAGTTTAGGTTTTCCTGCCCTGGCACTGGTTCCCGTGAGGGTTTGTGCTGCAGGGTTTCTGCTCTAGGAAGTCGTAAGTCTCAGGATCCGCCTGACTGTCTGTCCTCAGTGGTCCGCCGTGTGGCCTCATTTCTCTGGCACATCTGCACAGAGTTGTTGATTTTTCTGTTTGTTTGGGTATTTTGCTTGTTGTTAAGATGGAGTGATGGCGTCAAAGCTCCTCGATGCTGAACCTGAAACTGAAAGTCCATTGAGGATATTTTTATCTCTGTCATCCCTTCTATATTTATTAGTTGACCTTCTACTATAAGGAAGAGCTTTTATTTTCCTTAGCTAATTAAAATATTTATTTATCTACTTATTTACCTACGTATCTATGCAAATGGACTCATGGACCTATTATATTTAATGGATTACAATCTGTTCTTATTTATTTTGATACTCATATCATTCCATGTGCTTTGACATGTTCCCATTATTTTTTAGCACTTTCTTACTTTCAGATGCAATAAGATGTTGTAAGTTTGCCTTGTACTTTTTCTGCCTAACCACTAAAACAATATGATTAAATTTTAACTCATTATTTTTTTTGGAAGGGAACGTAATTCTAGCCGAGGATGGAGTTTGGATGTGGAATCCAAACTGGATGTTATTTGTTCTCTTCACTGTACTTTGCAGCACATTCTGTATGTTATGTGATATCATCAGCATTTCCAGTGAGCAGATGTCATCAGTTCATCTTCTTTGAATTCATTGTTCTCCTTTGGTTTGGCATTTCAAGACCTGGGTATGATTCACAAAGATGCTTGGTGTATCATTTTGATTTAGGCGATGGGTTTATTTGAGTATGTTTGTTAAGAACTGCAAAAAACACCCCAGGTAACTCAGTATGCTTCTGCCTAGTGATGGTTGGCTCTGTGCTTAGACCTTGTTGATTCTGTGAAGCAGGAAAGATGGTCCCTGATCTCAAGAAGTTTTCTATACTAGTAGGAAAGACAAGAAGAGCATACTCTAAGCCATAGCAAATACTACATGAAAGTACATAAAGCATCACCGTGTTCTGTGGGTACCAGTAGTAAGTCCACCAGTTCTGAGGAGGAGGTTATGGATGGGGATAGAGAAGACAAGCAGGACCCCACAGCTCATAACAGTCAGGACAGGAGGCCTTTGCAGACCCAGCACGAACTCTGTGCACATTTACCTTGCCTGGGAAGATAAACTCTTTTGTAGGTCGCCTTTCACACCGAGCTATAAATCTACTGGGACACACACAGGGAAGAGTGTGCTGCTATAACTAAGCCTTGGGTCTCATTAAATGTCCACGCACACGCATTCCTTGGAGCCTAGAACAGGGTCGTGAATACACAGGAGAGCATGACCTCATGATTCTCTGCCTTTCTTCACTCCCTGATGGTCCTGGAGCAGGGAGCTTACTCGTTGTAAAATTGCTCTGTGGGCTGTGTTTTCAGATCCTTGCAGAAAGGGTATCACCTAGCAGAAAAGCATACCAGGTTTTTTTTCTTCCTGGCTCAACAATTTTATATTTTCATGTCTACACGCTGGGTTGTAAATGCTTTGGAGGCATTTACCTATTGGCACCCCCCTACTACCCATTGTATGTACTCATTGATTGATTGGTTTTCTGCAACAACCCTGACTGTTTTGGGACGTGTGGGATGGGAGATATAGTGATGAGATTCTTGTTGACTTGTATAAATACAAAGCTTTTGCTGTGTTAGCTTAACCTTATAGCCCTGGAGTGGCTCTAGGCTTTCCCTTGTAGAAACAAAATCACTATAGCAGTTCCAGACCTTACTTTTCCTAAGTATCTTTTTTTTAAAGCTGCATTTTTCCTTATTTAAAAAGCACATGGCCTTTTAAAAGAAGGGGGCTGCTATATCTTGAGAAGTCTCCTTTAAATAAAAATCAAACCATAGTCTAGATGATTTCCAGTGTTGAGTTGTGAGCAAACTTAGGGCAAGAGAGGTCTCCCTGCCAACCCTCAAATGACACCGTGTCGGTGACTTCTATGCTGCCCATGAAGACGTCTTCTGGAAAGATGGCTTACATTCTTCACACTCGATCTTGGGCCTTCTTCTTGGGCCTGAAGATGCGTGAAGCTTGGCTTCGTGTAATTCCTCCAGCCAAGGAGGTGTTAGAATTCTGTTCTCTTTTTTTTTTTTTAAGATTTTATTTATTTATTTTTAGACAGAGGGGAAGGGAGGGAGAAAGAGAGGGAGAGAAACATCAATGTGTGGTTGCCTCTCACTTGGCCCCCACTGGGGAAGAACCTGGCCTGCAACCTAGGCATGTGCCCTGACTGGGAATTGAACTGGCGACCCTCTGGTTCGCGGCCCGCGCTCAATCCACTGAGCTACACCAGCCAGGGCAGAATTCTGTTCTCTTAATAGTAGGGGTAGGTGCTGGTGGAACTCGAAGGCCACACTGGACCCATCAAATCACACAGTGCTCCCAGCTGGGATGTCAGTGAGCATCACTTGTGTAATCCAGCAGTTGGATTAAGGAATCTCCCAACCTGAAATGAATATCAGTTTGAGTTATTAAGCCCAGAAATATTTCCTGTCTTTGAGATTTGCTGGTAGGCCATGCTTGCCTTAAGTTAAGGGGCTGGATTTTCCTGTAAGCACTTGAGCCCTCTTGCTATTTTGGGTAATCACCTCTCCACACACATTTGCTTCATCAGGAGCCGGAGCATAGTGAGTCTGTCAACTTTGTCTTGTGCTGCATTAGGGTCTCTTCCTTGGCCAAGTGCATGCCCATGATGAGTCTGCTCCCTTCTGTGACCAGGTTGTAGAGCTTTGATTAGACATTGTTGTTTGTAATCCATTCCCATGTGAACAGGCATCCCTCCAAGTGACGACAACATCTGCCCCGTGGTGGATGACGGCTCTCCCCTGGGATCTCCTGGGGACAGGCTGGTGCTTTTAGAACTGCCGTGTGCCTTGATCTTAATTTATCTGTTGTATTCAATATCATTGGAAGCCAGGAAAAGGCCAAATACCTGACCTCCGTTCCAGGCCTGTGATATTGCACCCACTCCAAGCTTCCTTTGATTCCTTTGATCCTTTCCTTGGCAAACCAAGTAGGGGAACTCCTTAGCTTTCTTTGGTCCCCAAAGGTTCATCTGACTTTGTCCATTTGCGACATTTAGTCTTCAGATTATAGTTTGATTTGATTGTAGGTCGGAGAAAAAGAAGGATTTGACAGTCTACTGGAAATTAGCTGATCAGACTGCGGCTTTCCCAAGTGTTCATGTGAAGATCAGTATTTCTCTCAGTCATCACCTGGAGTCATGTGACAATTCTTGAGGGATAGGACATTGGGGCTTTATTTGGTCTTCCTGGTTATGAGAGCTTGGAAGGGTGGGCAAGAGCCAATATAGACAACTTACAATGTTTATGTGAAGTTTACTCCCACCCCAAACAAAGACAGCTCCTTGGCCCTGTTTATTTCAGAAGGTGTATTTAGAATGAATTCAGCTCTGCTGCAATAATCTCTACCTTTGTAGGGGGCAAGAAAATATTCACTAAAACATTTTTCACATAGCGAAGAGGAAAATTATTGACTTCCTTGAGCATACAACCCAATAAGTTGAAATACAAAAAAAGAAAGAAAGAAGGAAAGAAAGAAAGAGAGAGAGAGAGAGAGAGAGAAAGAAAAGCAAGAGAGGGAGAAACTTGAAGAAGCCCTCTGTGTGAAATACAGTGCTGGCTTAGGCAGACGTGGGTTTCAGATGGAGTTCCCATGTGTGTGACATTATCCGTATGACAGGCACAGCTTGTCTCATGTGCCTTCCATTCCCACCTGGAATCTTCCTGCGTGAACTGTGAAATCAAGAAAATTCATTTTAAACGTGTTTTATGATTAGAATCAGTGGCCTTAATGAATTTTTGTCACAGAAGGAAGTCGTAAAAGAGAATATTCTCAGCTGTCCACAGGCCACAAACGAGCCATGGAAATATAGAGAAATATGTCAGTGTTGTGTCCATATATTAAAACCAAAAACCTCCCTTTCCTCCAACCTCCTTTTGTGGCTGCCTTCTCTGTTTCTATACCGCTCTAAGAGGCCCAAGCTGAGCGTAGATTTGAGTATAGGATGCACCATTCCTTCAAGTGCTAACGGCTTTTTCTTGGTGGTTTCCTGTGCTTGGTTTTCGGAGACAGCAGGATTTCCAGTAGAAGAAGTGCTTGACTTCTGGCTTTTGTGGGCTCTAATGCACAGTTTTGGCCCAGGAAAAAGTCCTAGTTAGCCTCCCCATAACCAAAGAGTAGCTCTGATTCTTTTGCTGAGCCTCCTAGCCCACTGGGGAAGTGCAGCCGTCCTCCGGGAGCATGCCCAGTCTGGGCCTTGGTGGGTGTTTAAGGCTGTATTAGGGCAGGCTGCTCAGGAGACCAAGGGGTTAAACAGCTGGAGCTGATGGTTGGCTCCAGGGTTGTCAAAGTCTTATAAAAAGAGGAGGGTCTCAGATTGCTGCCTTTCAGCGAGGGCCCTGAATGAGAAGAGAGCTCACACTGAAAAGAATCAAGAATGGAAGTGTTGGTTTCAATCTGAAGACGTGGTTTGCTTTAAGCACAGAAAGATATTTTAAGCAATTACATTCCCTGCTGTGCACTTGTAGCATCTTCCGCCCCAGTGCTACATTCCTATAAGCTGAAGGCCCTGCTAGAGTCACATCGCCAACCCTGGTGGGGACGGGGCCTCTCACACCTGCGGTAGGGATGGCACAGGGAGAGAGGGAACCTTGTGGAGGCCATAGGTCTGGAGAAGCAGCAAGGCCAGTGTCGGGACAGGGGACACTGACATCAGGCTGGTGACCTTCGGAGTGAGTGGTACAGATTGGCAGAGACAGGAGCAAGAAGCAATTCTGGCCCAGGTCAGTGGTGACCTTCAGGTTTCAGCACCGGGATCAGGAACAATGGGCTGTTGCAACCAAGGCCATGAGGCAAAGCAGAAAGGGCACCTGTGGCTGGGGCAGGGGAGCTTTAATGACAGCCGAAGAGAGCTCAAGAGTCATTCGGAGATGACGGGGGAGGACCAGGGCCTGGGATTCCACAGATCTGCCCCGGGCTAGGAGCCAGTGACTGTTAGGTTTGTTACCGAAACCCCTCCAGGGGCCTTTCTCCAGCAGGGAGACGCAGGAGCAGCCCAGCTGATTGTATTCCTGAGCAGACACATGTCCCTGCCTCTGATTCTGTGTGCTCGCACCCTGTGTGGCACACAGCACAGAACGTGGTGTGGGACTCGGCTAAGAATTTGGAATACCAGACTGATTGGGGTCAGTACCCCCTACTGTGGGGAGATTCAACTTCTTCCCCCTTATTTTGTTATCCTTCTAATGGCTGCAATTTGGACATCTCTAGACTTTGGGGAAGGAGAATCTTTTCTCTGCTGTCAAGGAAACATTTGTTCCAAACGAGGTGTTTTATGATCTTGCCGATGAGGGTTTTTTTTTGCTCCTCGTCATTTGTTTTCTGGAGTATTCTGTTCTTACTGCACATCGCTAGGCGCTATGACCTCTGAACTGGGTTGTGATGCTGCCCTTAGAAGTTGGCATTTGCTGCAGAGTGAAAACTGTTCATGTGTGCCACACTTTGGGGCGTAAATGCTAGCTCCTGTTCGAGTGCCACCGTGACACACTGGGCTTGCATGTTGTCACTGTCTCATCTGACAAGGAGCCAAGGTCGCAGGCCGAGGTTGAGACTGACCCACCTGCCCCTCCCTGAGAAACAGGGGGCATGCGTGCTTTTCCACCAGCAAGCTGCGAGACACTGAGGCTGTTCTTTGTCCTACTTTTCTCGGCAATGGTGTTTGAGCTGTCCCTGGTGTTCTGAGTAAAGCATACCCTTTGTTATCAAGGTATAAATATCAGGTATTCATTCAAACAAACAAGCAAACAGTAACAGCGAAGCCACATCGGAGCTCATGCAGCCCAGGCCGGTTTGCTGACCAGTCTTGCTGGAAGGCCTCAGCGTGGCCCTGCATTTGGAAATTGTTTTGAGGGAAGGTGCTTATATATTTTCCTTTTCAGCTCTTGGCAGATGCTTCCGTGACCCTCATTTAAACCAGATTTAAGGCCTAAACAATGAGACCACATCATGGAGGCTTCTGCCCCAAGGATACAGGAAGAGAGAAGTTCTCTCTGTACCTGTGGGTCCCGGCTCTGCATTGGCCAGCTTCATCTTGGGTCCTTCATCCTCAGTCCCCGCATGTCCCCTCTCAGTGGAGAACAAGTCACATAGGGCCCTGCCCTGATGAAGCCTCAGAGCTGAGATCAGAAGAGGAAATCTCCGTCACAAGCCATGTGTGCCCAGCCCCAGGCTGCATGTTAACATGGAGGGTGACTTTCTGTTTCTGTCCCGTAAGCGCAGCCCTCTACAACTGTTTCGAGGTTGTGACATTTCTTCCTGCTCTCTCCTTATTCATTTCTTCCCGTCGTCCCATGTGGCCAGAATATACTAAATTAAAGGTATTTATTGTGTACTTATGCTAACAGGTGGTTTTTCAAGTAAGATATTAGGATATCATCTCCTGTCTATATCTTTTTTTTAAAAAAGATTTTATTTATTTATTTTTGGAGAGGGGAAGGAAGGGAGGGAGAAAGAGAGGAAGAGAAACAGCAATGTGTGGTTGCCTCTCACGTGCCACCCACAGGGCACCTGGCTCACAGCCCAGGCACGTCCTGGGAATCGAACCAGCAACCCTCTGGTTCACAGGCTGGCACTCAATCCAGTGAGCCACAGCAGCCTGGACCTGTCTATATCTTTTAAAGGCCAATGTATTTCAAGGACCACAGAATGGAATATTTGAAATTAGGGCTGTCTTAGAGAGTTGGGGTTGGACAATTGCTACAACTCCAGGATGTATAAAAGAAGTTTAGGGCCGTCCTTACCTTGAGATTGTTTGTGAAACTCAGGGAGATATCTGGAGACGGCCTGAATTGTGGATCACAATTTCAAAGCATTCCTGTTTTCTTCCCATTTGCTGCCAGTTCTCAGGGTCCTGGCAATCGGGACCACCTTGAGCCACTGAACCAGGGCTGACTGAGAGGCAGATAAGGTAGCACCTGCTTCTGTGGCCCTCAGACGCAAAAAGGCCTCAGGTAAGGAACTCCTGCCAGGTCCCTGCCAAGGCCTTTGGCTTTCTTGAATGACTTCATCATGCAGTGATGGTTCAAGGCTGGGTGCTCCCCAGCTGGAGCCCTGAAAACACTTGCGTGGCATGTTAGAGAAGGGAACGAACTTGAAAGAAACTCTCACAAAGTAAATCACCAGGACCGGATGGTTTCCATCCAAGAGCTGGGGAAGGAAATGAAGTGTGAAATAGCACAGATACTGATGAAGACATTAGTTCTCCATCGAAACCACAACTGTGCAAGAGAAGAGGAAGTGCCCGAACACGGCGACCTTACTGCTGGCCGGGAGAGAGCAGTGGCCTCGCCGCTGCCTCTGGAGAACCCGGCCCACTCGTAATGAATGACACAAAATATAAACAGCGACACAATAGCTTGTATCACCTTAAACCAGGTAAGAGGGACAGCGCGGCAGTTCATGTATAGCCGCGTTTCAGCAGAACCTTGGAGAGAGTCATAGTGAGTGTGTAACGTGTGGGGTGCTATCCCCACCCCTGCGCCCCTGGCAGACATCACTAATCAATCTGGCACTCTAAGCTGGGATGGGTCCTCATACTCTAATTCTGTGCTCTCAACTGTCCCCGTCAAATGACCAGAGCTAACATATAGGTTAAAGCTCACTCAGTCTCTTTGCCTAAGAGCATGTATTTTATCATGGACCGTATTGGCCCATAATTCAACTGTACAAAATGACACTTAGGAAGTCCTTCACAGGTACTTTGGTTTGGGAGCATGACAAGAAACACGCCACATTCTTTCTTCTAAAGGCTGAGTTAGCAGAACAGCTGTCTCCAGGGACAGCAGTTTTGTGAGAACTGGATCCAGATGTGTAATCCCAGCTCCAGCCATGGGAGGGTCTCTGGGAAAGCAGGGGAAGTCACTTCCTCTGAGGCCAGAAGCAGCCTGCTTCAGAAGGTCCTTTAAGAGGAGCATCAGCGGCAGCACGCTTCACCAGGCATGTCCCTGTAGAGATTCAAGAAAGGTGTAAACACAGTTGAGTCCCGCCACAGCGGCGGCTCTGTGGGGCTGAGATGTGAGGTAGGCATCAGAGGAAGAGCTACACAGAGGTCCAGAGGAAGACGAGACAGAAATGTTGGACCCTTGGGAAGCTGAGTAACTTGATGGGAAACCCGAGGTTTTGCTGGGATCGGCCTTTATTAAACACCCAATGAGCAGAAGGCCAGGGGATCCCAGGGGCTCCACACAAAGCATTTTGCCCTGGGATCAAACAAAGCCTCCTGTCGCTGGTAATGATTAAAGTGATTCGGCTACAATAAGTGTCCTCCAGCCTAGTGGCCTCCATATCGAGGGGTATGCAATTGGGCGCATCTCTGGGAGTGGACTGAGCTCTGCCCATTTGCAGAATGAGCCTGCCTCCCCCACTAGGGGTGGGCTCTTTTGCTTGCTCAGTGAGAAGATGTCCCTATCATTTGATGAGCAGACAATGCAGATACAGTAAAACGCACTTAGCATGGGAGAGGCCCTAATTGTTCTGTGATGTCTCACTAATTCAGGATCTTGTCATACCGTAGGGTTGCACTGGGGGGCTGGGCAGGTGCTAAGGCCATGGCAGCGATGATATGATGGCGTCCAGGTGGTCAGCAGACCTGGGCGCTAGCCCTCACTTCACCACTAGGTGCCCTATGACCTTGGTCACATCTAGCAGAGTCATAGGTCATGGAACGAGATGCTGGGGAGGCCATTTTGTCTAGGTCTTTGCCTTATAAGAACTAGGGATTATAATCTTCATTAAATTTTTTTTCTTCTAATCCTTACCCAAGGGTATATTCATTGATTTTTGAGAGAAGTGAAGGCAGGGGGGAGAGAGATCACTGTGAGAGAGAAACATCAATCGTTTGCCTCTCACACACCTGACCAGGGATTGAACCCACAACCTTTTGGTGCACAGGACTGTGCTCCAACCAACCAAGCCACCCAGCCCGGGCTATAATCTTCATTTTGAGGGTGAGGCAGTCGTTGCTCAGCAGGAGTAGATGAAATGAGCGCTGCGGGGAGGCGTGGAGGAGGGAGGGAGAGAATCCAGGCTCCCCGCAGGCAGGCCGGCCTTCTCACTTCACCACTTGCTTCTGTGTGTCTCAGCTTCCTGTCTTTAATGGGCGCTGGGAAGTAAGTGTGGGTTTAGCGCGATGTGTGGAGCGCAGGGAGGGGTCTCTGTGGGTTCAATGATTAAATGGAGTGCTGATAACGTACATTTCTAAGGCACTTAGAGTTTTCCAAGTGCTTTCATCTCTGCGATTTCGCCCTGCTGAGGACTCATGGAGTTGGGTAAGCAGGAGGATTCCTTAAACACTTTCCACAGATGCATCAACTGGGACTCAGCTGGATTAAAAGGCTTCCTCAAGGTCAGATCAAGGTCAGCCCCGGGGCTCAAACTCCTACCTTGTGATTCTGAATCCAGGGTTCCTTTCACCATAGAATGATAGATAACGGAGCATTTCCCCTATTTATTATGACAGTAGAGGCCTCCACGTCACAGTGTGATAAAAATAGACTGCGGGCAGGGAGGTTTCTTGGTAGCAAACAAACTGAGCTCACCAAAGTGTTCTCCAGGGTAGGCTCAGTGGCGTGGCCTTTAGGAAAGCCTTGGCAGTCCTACCGCGGGCAGCGTCACCTTCTCACTGTGCCCAGCTTTCCCTGAGGAGCTGCCTGAGGACCTGGTGTCGGGGTAGGGGTGGGGGTGGGGGTGGGAGGTGTGGGAACCAGGGATCAAGAGCACATCCCCAGTGAGGGGACTGCACTGTGTGTCCCGCAATAGCCAGCTTGCTGTGGCTCTGTCACACATGGGGACAAACAGGCTGGCAAGCCCCAGGTGTCTGGGCCACTGACGTTTTCTGAAAGGCAGAGGGAAGGAAGGTGACGGAGTGAGGAAGAGTGAACGCAGCAATTTTCATTCTCTTAATGATAATTTATATTCATAAATGTTAATAATTGATTATCGATAGTAATAATAACTCCCTACTTCCCCAAATGCTTTGCTGTGGGTTATAGTAAAAAACCAAACCCGTCTGCACATACATGCATATGTGATTACAATAAAGATATAAGGGAACTGAGGGAGCACACAGACAGGCTGGGTGGTCCGCTAGCCCATTTCACACTCACTGAAAACCTCAGCCTCTTGTCTTCATGAAAGAGACAAAGAATATGTTTTTATTAAGACACAGCGCTGTATTCTGTGTTATATTCTTTGGACTGTTTCTCCCATTGGAAACATCTGGCTGAGGAGAAGAAATGCTTTACATTAAAGCAAAAGGGAGCTTGGAAACGGACGTTTGTCCCACTTGAAGGAAACCTATTCAGCCAGTGGTTCTCACCTCTTTGAAGTCAGAGATCCTTTTGAGAACCCCAGAAATACCATTCCCAGCAAAATGCAAGTTCCTACAAATGTAACTTAAAATTGTAGTCACTTAGAAACTCCCCAAGCCCATCCATTGACTTTAGGTTAATAAGCAACTTGTTTAAAAAACTTAAAAATTAATATTTTATGAAACATTTTTTTCTTTTCCAAAAGATTCATTGTATGCGGATAAGATGATTGTAACTGAAGATGTAGGTAGATAGACAATGTCCCACAAAAATCCTGATCTCTATGAAATTCCCTAGCCTATCACATTTGCATTTTACAATTCTAGTTGTTGTACATTCACTTAACACTTTTCTTAGTCTTTTTGGGGGGTTCTTTTAAAGATGCTAGATAGCATGTACTCCACAGTAACTTGTATCTGATAACACGAGCCATGTTTGGTATGACGAGGAAGATCTGCCTTCGCTGTTAAATCCATTTTGATTACATATAGAATATGGTATATGAAGTAATACTTTAATATATACAACAGCCCACACGCCATCAATAAGATCTCATCCTCCAGACTTGTGAATTCTTGGAAAAAAATTACTTCCACATGTTCGTAAAACTACTTAAGATTTTTGACTGGTTGGTGGTCTATTGATTCTAAATATCTGACCTGTCAAAACGCCATCTTTAAACTTCAGTGATGCATAGAGGCTTGGAATTAGCCGGGCCGAATTTATTGCAGAACAAAGGGAGGTGATGATTAACACGCCCATCTGAGCAGTAAGGGGGAAAATAATCCTTGAATGGATTAGATGCCATGATCCTAAAACCACATTCTCTGAATGTTGGGTCCTTGCCCAGAAATGGGGAGAGGCCAAACACTGGTGCCTTTTACAGGACAGGGTATCTGCACGGAGCTCGGATCAGGGACAGTGGGGCTGAGAGTGGAGGGCCATTGGGAAAAAGCCCTTCTTTCTCCTGGGGTCCAGCAGAGCCGAGGCCCTCAGCACGGAGAGTCCACGCCATTAGTATTGTAGTTATCAGTCTGCCTACCTGGGTGCGGGTTACCTTAAAATGCAAATGAATGAAGTTTTACTTTATTTTTCACCCCTAACCAGGAATCACTTACCAATTTTGGGGGCCTCTAGGAAGCTACCTTCAAGGTTGGCATGGGGGCTGCCAAGATGAAGTGAGTTATTCTGCACTGTCCCACTGGAAGCCAAGTGCCACAGGCAGGCTGTCTCTGTTGACTGGCAATATCTGGTAGATTCTGGATGGAATTCCAGGGAAACTGATCTTTGGAAGAATAGTCCATGAACGGAGAGCACTAAACCCATTTTCTGGTTGATTTTCCCATTATCCTCACTCGCCTTGCAAGCTTTATAAAAAGCAGGGATTTTTCACATAAGCCCAGGTGCTCAGGAAATCTCCTGTCACTCTGAGATGGGCTGGGACATGGTGCCATGTCCGAAGCTTCTAAATACAGTTCAGGCTGGGTCATCATGACAGATGCTGAACTGGCACCGTTACAGGGGTTGAAGTGGGAACTGTGACAGTGCTTAAATGCCACAGCCTCTGGCCTCGAAGTCTTCCTGAGCCAGGACAGGGAGAGGCAGTGCACAGCCTTATGGGGAGGAGGGCAGGAGCAGCTTTGGCAAGGAACCCCCGCTGCTTCGGGGACACCGCCACTCCTTCGGAAGGCAGCCGACACCCAACCACACTTCAGCTATTTTAGAAGTGGTCAGTCTCTGAATCGCTGACACACTTGGAGGACACTGTCTCTTCAATGGTCATTCTGACCCTTCAAGGTAGGTAGGCTGGGGGAAAAACAGCGTCATGCTGTGGCCAAGGTGTTGGCTGAGGAACGAGTGGAAGTACGTGAGCTGATCACGATGACTCCAGGCGTGGAGGTAGGAGAAACGTGCTGACTGTGGGATCTCCAGATCAGTCTTTACACAGCAGACAGTGTTAGGCAATTCCTTACCTCGCTCTACCCTTTTCTTTTTGGCCATCACCTAAAATCTACCCTGGAGTTAGCTTCCTTTGTCAACTCATTCTCTTCTGAGGAGGGCTTTGGAAGAAAGGAGGCAGGAGAGACTCTAGAGGTGGGCTTTTCCTGGAAGGGTCTAGTGATATGGGACGTGAGGGTGGGAGTCTTAAGTTTTGCAAGCGTCCCAAGCTGGGCTTGGTGAGTTGTAAATATAAAGACACTGCTATGAATATAGTCCACCCGGGGTGTTTGTTTCACTCCCCATGCTTGCCCCGTGCCCCCATCTTGGGTTCCTTTCTGTTGTCAAAGCCTTTGATTTCAGGGTTTTTGAAGGTGGTGTGGGATGGTGAATAAGCTCAGGCTTTGGAGTAAGACCACAGTTCTCTTCTCTCTGATGCTTCAGGGTGGGTGTTGCTGGGCATGTTATCTTGGCTAAGGCTCAAGGATCTCACTTGTCAAATAGGGTTATACTGCCCTACTCCCAGTCAGGCCGTACCCTCATGCTCTTGGAGACTCCCTTAGGTACTAGACCTTTTCTGCCTCCTCCTGACCCAGAGAGTGAGTGCTCTTGACCAGGTTGTCAATTTGGAGTCAGGGGACCCTGCAGCCTCCCAGCTCTTTGCCTGTCTCTCCCATGTCTCATGGAGCAGGGCTCTTGGGCTGCTTCATCCGCTAAGGTTGATCTCTCTGCTTCTCTGCACAAGACGGGGGTTTGCTTCTTGGCCCCATTTCCTCACTAAAGATCCAACATACAGCTTTTTTCAGCGGACTGTCTTGTTCTTTCTTCTTGCAGATTCTAGCCGTTTTCCTTCTCACACAATGCGGCAGCCCCTGTGAGCCAGGAGAGCGCCACTTCAGTGGACCCACACACGAACAGGCTTCCCTAGCTGCCATGTTCACTGTGTTTTTGCTTGACCTCCTGCCTTCCTGCTGTTTCTCCTTCTAACATCACTCAGTTTGGACAGTTTTTGCTCCAGGCCCTTAATTATTTCTTTCAGCATACCATCTTTTCCTGTTCCACATTTAAATGTTTCTGTATTAGGATTTGCTTTTCTCCACTGAAAGAACACAAACCTCCTTTTTCCTGCTCAGATATGGACAGAAAAATGACTGCGAAAGATCTAACCCCTGTGGTCACCTTCCTTTCCAAATGTGGAAGGAATAAACATTTAATATACTCCTACTGTGTACTGTGAGCCATCAGCATTTCTATTGTTTAGATGCGGAGATTGGCTCAGGTAGGTAAAATTGCTTGCCCAGAGTCACACAGCTGTGTGCTGTTTCCCCTTCCTGGCAGCTTTTCAGGAAACCCCACTTCACTGCAGACAGTAGGAACACCAGGGGTACAGAGGGTGCAGCAGCCATCTGTACAGGCGTCATTGTGTTCCTGAAGGAGAGGACATCACCACCACCCTCCCTGCCACCCCCCCAATAGCATCACCAGCTTCAGCACTTGGGGAGAGAGTCCACTTTATCCTCAGGACCACAGGCACCTATCTGAGAATTTTCTAGATGATTGACCTTGACCTTACTCATGGAAGTGATGGAATTCAATGAACTCATTTGATGCCCCTGAAAGATTGCAGGTCAGACCCTGCCAATCAGTTTTAACACAACTCACAGTTGAGGAAGGAAAAGGTAGTGGGATTCCAATAGTTCAGACTGTGTGTGGAGGTGACCTTTCTGAGATTTCATTGGGAACATGGCACTCAATGAAGACGGAGATATATTGGGGATATATCGGTCTCCTAAAGATCAGAACATTGCAGATTCTTTATCTGGCTCAGCTTACCCTCCCTCCCAGCACTTCTCTAGCCACACCTCTTAATTTGCGTGATCAAGCATATAGCATTTCATTCATTCACTCACTCATTCATTCATCCATTCATTCAGCAAAAACAACATTTTATTGCATGCACAAAGGTGCCAGACCCTGTCACAGGTGCTGAGGATACAAGAGGAATAACACAGACGTGGTCTGAATTACTTGCTGTTCTCTAAACCCGTGTGGTAGACTTGACTGCCATGCTTCTGCTGTAAAACTCCCTTATCCTGGAAGATTCTTCTCCATCTTTCGCAAACTCTGCCTTTTCATTGTGCAGACATGTCTTCATCAGGCCCAGAGAAGACCCCTGAGCTGAAAAAGGAGCCCTCCTATAGCATTTTGTTGATTCTTCTCTTAGATAATAATACATGGAAATTAGCATTCATATCGTCCTTTTACAATTGATTATTTTTTATTGTTTTTCAATTGCAGTTGTCCCTATTTTCTCATTATTCGCCCCTGCCCTACTTATTGCTCCTCCCACATTCAATCCCCCCCCTTGTCTTTGTCTATGGGTCCTTCATACATGTTCCCTATTGATAAAGTATTTACATAAATACACAGACACACCCCTTGTTAGTGAGTCATAAAAATTTCACAAAGTGGAAATAATCATCTGATTTTACAAATGATAAAACCAAGGCTTAAAAGCATTGACTCATTCGAGAATAGACGGTTGGAAAGAGGAGGTGAGCTTTAGAACTTGACCCTCAACATGCTATGTGCCATGCTGGATTTTGACACTTCTAGTGTCCTTAGCTTATTTATTGACCTGTGCTGTCTCCTAAGTGGTTTCTGTATGTTCCCGAGGACATAGATCATATCTTATGCAATGTTGTGCCCCTTACAGTACCTAATGCATTGCCAGGCCCAGACTAGATAATCAATAAATATTTGTGGGATAAATGATTGATTGAATGGATGAATTGAAAAGATCTCTGGAGAGGTGGTTACATAGTTGCCAGCCATGTAGCTCCTATAGTCATTACACAGGATGGTCTTCTAGTTTGGCTTCATAAATTGAGTGGATTTTAAACCACATGTAGCTGGTGGTCTCTTGAGTATAATTTGAAAGGCACTGCATATTCCTGGCTGTACTCGAATGTCCTACTTACATGTTTGAAATTGCCACCCCCAAAGAGGACTGCCTCTAGAAGTCATGGTTAAATTCCACTTGTTGCTTAGAAATTGGTTGCTTAGTTCTTCCCTTTTAGGTTATTGGCATGAATTTGTTTATTTATCGGTGCACAGTGAGACTATCCTAATGAGGTATAGGGCAAGTTCTTCTAGGGCCTTCGGGGGTGGCTTCCTTTTCGCTTCATGGACATTTAAGGACCACTGTGGTACATGTCTGATGGTGGTGCTGTCAGGGTGGTGGTGGGAGGCTGCAAGTGGTTGTGTTCACAAACAGCAAACGAACACTGGCTTGGGGATGAGCTAATGTCTCACTTCTTCCAGAAAAAAATGTCCAGAGCCTCGGGAGGGGCCTGTGTTGACAGCTGCTGGCCTAAAATTGACTGGTAAATCTTGAAGACCACCCAGTCCATTAGCATCGACTTTTGGAGGACCTCTGGTGCAAGAGGTATTTACAAAGAATATTGCCATGTGGCTTGTGACTGATTTTTGTTTACTCCACTTATGCATTTTCTGTGCTTTCATCAGGAATATTTTGTGAACCAATGGTTGATCTTAAGAATCTTAATTTTATGGGGAGAAGGAAATAAAATATTTGAAGTTAGGACCATTTTAGAAAATCAAGAACTTGTAGATATCCTCATTTTTTTTTTGGTCTTCCTGATTAACTTGATTATTGGCATATTGCCTTATATGTTAATTTGATCCTTGACTGTTTATAAAGTGCTTTCACATACATTATGATTGGACGACTTCTTCTCAGGCAGAGATATCCATTTAAAATGATCAACAACTTTTGGGCGCTGAACTCTGACCTGAGTTAAGCCTAAATAAACTAAATTTTGCATAAGTAGGAACGATTTCAGCTGCCTTTTGTGTCTTTCAATGCCGGCGTTACACACTTCTCCAAGTGCAAACATCTTCCAATGTGACTTTGTACCTTCTAATGTTATTTTGCTTATGGTCTAGTATAAAGCAAAAGAATGATTTGACATTGACTGTGATCTTCAGTGATCTGTCACATTTGGATGTTTTACCCAGGGCGACCTGGGGACAGGAAATGAAATACAACCAAAGAGGGCTTTTACCGTTGTATTTACTTACTAAATTACGTTAACTTCATGAAGAGACCTTAACGATTCATGAACATAACTGCCACGCTACTGAGAAAGACAAAGTCCCACGTGACCTTGGGTTGAAGCTTCTTCTCTCCCCAAAGAACTGACAATGTTTTAGTTTCCATAGCGCTATCTTCTGACTGAGCAGCCTGAACGTTAGTTCTGCATTGCCAAGTTCAGAGTCGGTGGAGCACACAGCTCTGCCGATCTTATTCTGAAAATGGGCAACAGTGTACAGTGGCAAGAGCATCACCTCTAGTGTCAGATGGACTCACGTCCTACCCTGGCACCTCCTAGCTATGTAATGTGAGAGAAGCACCTTCATCTCGCCAAGTGCCAGTGTCCTCATTTATCAAATGGCAGCATAACGCCCGCGCTCTAGGGGTTCCTGTGAAAACTGCATGAAACAATGGGGATAACTGTCTAGTGTAGTGCCTGTTACTTCGACCTCCTCCCCTCTTTGCTTCCACCCTCAAAGCATGCTGAAGCTCTAGAGGCTGACCCTTTAATGACACTGAGTCATCCGATCAACAAGAAATAGACATAAAAATGACTGCTGCCACTTCTTTGCAAAGCCTCTTTCAAAGGCCTAGACCTCAGGGATGGCTTTTGGGCCCTACCTTTGGTTCTGTGTATCACTGAGAGAGGTGCTGGTTGTCAGGTAGAGAGATATATGTGCTCTTACTCCCCTTAATTGGCTTATTGGCATAGGAATTGCAGGCTTCAGGTTACCTCCCCCTTTTTCCCAAATAGAACTCGGAGGGCATGGAGAACTCAGAGACTTCATTCCATTACTAATCATCTAACGGGCTCATTTGAGAGTTTGCTATCATCATAATTTTATTTTAATCCAACCTGGGTTATAGTTCATGCCCGTGAAGCTCTGGACTGGGTATCAAATTTGGGCTCAGTCCGTACTCAGGTCAATGCCAAGTGCTCTGCTTCTGCCATATTTAGACTTCCATCACCCGATTTCTCTAAGCTCCCTGATACAATCTAACATTCCAGAACCAATTTCCTCTGCAGAGGTCCTCTGGAAAGAGGAGTTTCCTGAGCCTGGTACAGAGGGTGCTGTCTGGGTAAAAGCTTCTGATGTCTGTCCAGGTGTGAAGGGGAGCCCGGAGATGGCCATGAGGGTGTTGGTTTAGAGACTTTGGGACTTAGGAAGTAGACCGTGGAGTGGTTGCCCTACCAGTGTCAGATAGGAAGTACCACTCAAAGTGGTCATGTCCCAGGTATTGGCAAAAAACTCAAATGAACAAAAACACCATGATCGTTTGTTTGATTATCATGTGGGTTGGGTCTCTGTCCTTTGTTTCAAACTATTTTCTTCCTTGGGGTAAAAAATGACAGCTGAGGTCCAGTGTTATGGAAGGGGCACCAGGCATCTAATCTCAGATAATTCTCCATCTCTTATCTGACTCTACAGTCATCTTCCATCACCCACCTTCAACAGGGAAACCAGGCGATCATATGTCAATCATTCAGAGCATGTGGCAAAGCATTCAGCTCAGCTTATGGAATTCATAGCTGGAAAAGAAGACAGAAGTACCATCCCCTTTACTTAAAAGGAAACTTTGGTACAAAGAAAATAAAGTCTAGACTCCATATTATGACACTCAAATTTCTCCTAGGATATAAACTCCATGTGGCCAGGGATTATTGTTTTTATCCCTGATGATGTGTCAAAAATCCAGAAGAATAACTGGCACACAGTAAATGTTAAATAGTCCTTGAGTTGAGTCAAAGCTGACTTTCCACCTTCATTGTTTATCGCCCTTCCCCTCCTCCCTTATGTATTTTAAGCTCTGGCCTCATCAATGTGCTATTAGTTCCCTAAAAGTGACAAATCTTTTTTTATAAATATACACATACGTGTTTATTTTTATTTTTTTATTTAAGCTTTATTGTATTTTTTCATTACCATTTAGTCCCCTTATACACCCCTCCCCCATCAATCACCACACTGTTGTCCATGTCCATGAGTCCTTTTTCCTTTTTGCTCAGTCCTTCTACCCCCTAACCTACCCCGCCCCCACCCGAGCTATCATCTGCTCTCTATCTATGAGTCTGTCCCCATTTTCCTTGTTAGTTCAGTTCATTAGATTCCACATATGAGTGAAATCATAGGATATTTGTCTTTCTCTGACGGGCTTATTTCACTTAGTATAATTTTCTTCAGGTCCATCTATACTGTTGCAAAGGGTAAAATTTTCTTCTTTTTTATGACCAAGTAGAGTTTCATTGTGTAAATGCCCCATAGTTGTTTTATCCACTCATCTATTGATGGAACTTGGGCTGCTTCCGTACCTTGGCAACTGTAAATAATGCTGCAATGAACATAGGGTGCTTATGTTCTTTCAAATTAGTGTTTTGGGTTTCTTAGGATATATTCCCAGAAATGGGATCACTGGGTCAAAAGGCAGATCCATTTTTAATTTTCTGAGGCATCTCCATACTGCTTTCCACAGTGGCTGCACCAGTCTGCAATCCACCAACAGTGCAAAAGGGTTCATTCCCCTTTCTCTACATCCTCACCAGCACTTGTTGTTTGTTGAAAATGACAGATCTTTACTCATGCTATTTCCACTATCCTAAATTCTGACCTTGCTTGTATTGAACTTATATTTCAAGCTTATCTTCAGATGTCACATTGTGAAGTCTTCTAGACCCTCTCATCACTGACTTCTTGCTCTTCAAAGCTCATAAACACTTTGCTCCTACATCTATCAGAGCACCTAACACAGTTGGTCTTTAATAATTTTGTGTCTTTCCTACAAGATGGTGAGCTCCTTCAGAGCAAGAAACTGTTATATCTGTCTTGGTCCATTACCGTATATCCTGATCTATACAAAGCAGAAATGTTTGTTGAAATAAAAATAGAATTAAATACAGTCTCATATACCTGCAATCCTTGGGAGGTTGAACTGATGTAATCTGGATTTGTCTGTCAATAATATATAAAATGGAAATAATAATAACTCTTAGATTTGTTCTGTTTAATGATGTTGTACATGGAAAGTCTTAGAGTGCCGGATGTAGAAAGTCTTAGAGTAGATACTGACCATGAACTCTCTGGTTGAGACAGTCCTCGTGAGCTCATAGTCATCTCACCATCCAAAGTCACTAATATTGTAATCAACAGAATCACTAGATTCCATTTTATCAGAAAGACATAAATATAATTTTTTTGCTGAGGAAGATAGCTTCCCCCTGCCCCTAATAGTAAAGACAAGGAAATAGAATTAAAGACAAGTAAGTAGTAAAGGCAAGGAAACCAAGACCTTGTGAAGGGTCTTCCCACATCTGGTGAGGAGCTGGGCCTCTGCAGGAAGTGTGGGTTGTTTGCTGCCGTAATGAGTGATTCTGTAAAATTATTCATTACGTGGGGATGAAAATCATCTGTAAGACTCTGAAATTTGTTTTAATAATGTCTAATTTTGATATTAAATCAAAGTATATATAAGTCAGGCATTTTCTATACGTGTCAACCAAGTCAACTTCATGTGGATTGTTTGCTGTTGTTAGACGTGGTGGTCTTGAAGCTGGTCCATCATTAAACATCCGACTGAAAGGGGCTTTATAACACCTCTAGTGAAATGTGCATGTGCTGCGCTATAAAGATTCAGGAATGGGGGGACCAGAATAGTTATGGCCAAGTGACTTGGCCAAGGCCAAACACGTTCAGCCATTTCAGTTGTAAGAATGGTCAAACTCGTTGAGAAGTGTTACAGGATGGCTGGCTGCTTTGGCAAGGGGTGAGCCTGGTGGGAACCTGGGGAGACTTGATCGTGGGATCAGGAGGCAGAAGCCTTACCTCCTATGCCAGCAATTTTCAACCTTTTTCATCTCATGGCGCACATAAACTAATTACTAAAATTCTGTGGCACACCAAAAAAATATATGACTTTTTTGCCAATCTGACGAAAAAAATTGGTATAATTTTGATTCATTCACACGGCATGGCTCTCGTTGTGTCGACATTTCTTTCATTTGGCCAACTAAGGGAAAGTAGGTCAGTGCCCCCAACTAAATGTTCAGGTATTTCATGATTTAAAAACTCTTGAGGCACTCCAGTGTGCCATGGCACTCACGTGGAAAATCACTGTTCTAGGCCATGCTGTTTTCAATTTTTCTTAATCTCAGTGTTCTTAGTCACAAAATGGACATAAAAATATATGCCATGTCTACTTCCTCAAATGGAAGGATATTTAGATAATATATAAACTATAAATTAAGAAACTATTTTATAATCGCTAGTATTTTGCATGAATTGAGAATTGAACTTGCTCTAAGCTAAACCCCACTTTCTGATGGAGCTGAGAACCCGTTCTATTCATACTAGATAGGTCAGGGATAGAAAATGTATGACACTATGAACTTATGGTTAGAGTCTCTTTTTTAGGGATTTCTTTTGATGGTATAAATATATTGGTTTGATCCTTTGAGTCACGCAATGCTCTCCAATGACTTGTAACTGACTCAGTGCAGGTTCCCTAAGTTTTCTCCTTTAAATTCTTTAGTTATGTGTAACGTTGTCACTTATGCTCCTGATTTTCTAAAATTCTCCTTGTTAAAATACTATACACAGGAGACATCTGATAACCAAGAAGTCTTTCCAGGTCATTCCAGTGCATTCCTAATGGTTATTTTTTGAAGGCAGGAAGTCCCAAATTGCCAAGAATAAAAGAACTTGAAAGCACAGAGATGTTTTCTGGCCTTCGAGGGACTGATTATATTTCTGAGTGGATGCCCCAATTTGATTGAAATACCCTGCTGTGCATTTCTTACATTCGTGACTTAGGTAACTTGATTATACATTCTGATTGATAGCTGAAATAATTGATCTGATTAGCCTAAATATTTTATAAAACTCTGATTTAAGAATGTATTTTACTTCTATAAACCTTAGTTTTACCTAAGTTGTTGGTCTTGACTCTGAGATTACTATTTTAAGGCTTTTGTAAGTAGCTTGTGTCACAAGTAGTCCTAACTACTCTGGGGGTTTTAAAAAAATGTGTAAAAAATGATACTAATTTTATTTCCAACTTATGACATCTAAGAAACAATTGAGAATAGAACATTATTACATGGCGCATTCATGTTATTGCAGATGTGGGCTGTTTGCCTGTATTTTGTGTCTAACAGTCACGTGGGCTCTCTTTTGGGAGGGATTGAGAATCCAGGAGCACAGAATATTTCCCAGGAAACAATGACTGTCCCTGGAAATCCTCCTCTTGGGCAGATGCTGCCTGTGCCTCCACAGACTTGTCCATTTCTTTCCCAGTACCCAAGGGTGTCCCAAGACTACTTTAGTCTTCTTGGGTTCCTCTCTTTTCTGGATTCCTATAAGACTTATAAGATTATATGTAATGATGTGGAAAACTGTATGATCGCATTTGTCCTTGTCTCTCATTATTTGTGAATGTGGCCAGTTTCCTCTTGTTCCCCACTGTTATTTGAGATTCCCCAGAATCTAGCACAGTATTGGGCACATAGTAAGCACTCAGTAAACATGTCCTTGGTCAACACTAACTGGGAACTTCTCAAGGTCTGGGATTCTGTTTCAAATTACCTAGATGGTACCTCATAGAAGGCCACGTGCTGATAGGTGCTTATTGACTGATTTGACTGAAACTGTCACCAGAATATCCATTCAATTCTTTAACTCCTGTGATGATGTGAATTTGAGCCCTTAGTCTTTTTCTTCATTTAACTCATCTGGCCAAAACAGTTTTAAATGTGATGCTTCTAACTGAGGTTGCCTGGGTTATGACTGAAAGTTACATTAGAGAAGATTCTTAGTTGTTCAAGTCATCAGAAGTAGAAGAGATTACAAAACTTTTCAGGTCAATCCTTCTAGTTGCATGATGAGGAAATAGGTCCATTGTGGGTTCTGTGACTTGTCCAAAGTTATTCATTCATCTGTTTAATGTTACATTTTGAGTGTCCATTTTCTTCCAAATGACATAGTGAATTCAGAGTAGAGCCCCTTACTTCTTAGCTCTCCAGCCATAGTCCTGGTTACAACCCCAACCTCAATTTGGCTACCATTAAATATTTATCATAAAGCACAGTGGTATCTTTCCATCCCCTCCCCTTTCCCAAACACACATTGGGGAGATCAAAGGTCCAAAATTTCTGCTGGGCCCTACTGAGGATGTCTATTTCCAACTTTTTCATAATCATAGCACTCTATGGCAAGGAGATTTCATAACTAAAAAAAAAAGAAAGTAGGACAAGACTATTTAAAAAAATCTTGCTAAGAAATTTTGAAATATTCACAATGTTCTTGATAAGTCAAAAGCCCTTGCATATCACAGAAACAAAATGGGATCTGAGAGTCCATGTCTCCTAGGATGGGGATTACTGTGCTTGGCTGAGGGCGTGATGACATCGTGGCTGTCCTATTGGAAGGCATGTGGGACCAGGCTAGGAAGGCAACCGGCACTCCACGGCATCTCTCGTGTTAGATAAGTAGCTCCACTTTCGCCTGAAGGAGACCAAAATTAGTAGCTCCTGTTAAGTCCAGGGTATAAAATTATATGCTTGGACATGTAAAACTAAGTTATAAAACTTTTTTTTTTTTGGTGGAGATGGTGACTGGACTAGTGATTGTGGATGCACTAAAGATCGTGGGCAGAGACTTCCCTGCTATTTAGGAGCTTTGGTTGGTCCTGCAGGCCCCCGAATGCCTTCAGAAGCAAAGGGTGGGGAATTGGGGAGGATGCAGAGAAATGGCTCTCTCTTCCCTGTGGTCTTTGGCAAAGCTGTGGGAGATTCTTGCCAGAAATGCTTCCTGGGTTTCACAGGGCTAGAAGGAAAGAAAATTAAAGGTAACGTGGGCTGGGTTGTCCCCAGGCCTGGAAACTTGCTGAGCTAAGTGAGCAGGGCAGCAAGGTGGCCTGGCCTTCTGTGCCACCCTTCCTCCACCCTGCTGGTGTCCAGGACTGATGCCCAAGAGATCATGACCTTTGACAGCATTGAAAAGTCAGGTGTCAGCTAAGACACTGCTGTTTCCAACCTTTATTTATGAAGGTGCTTGTTTTGGGGGGAAGCAATCAGATGTTAAGGGTGACTGAGAGAACAGGGTCTTAGGCTTGGCTGGAAGTATCATGTGACCTAAGAAAATTGTCCTATTTAATCTGAGTTTAGAAAATCTTTAAGAGATACAATTCTTGGCACTGGGCCCCTGAAAGTAAAAAAGTTTAAAAATTATAGAACGTTCTCTGATAAATCTGATGCTAGCCTTCTCCATCAGTCTACGTGCTTAGCCCCCTCCCCCCTCCATGAGTACAGAAGACACAGGAGGAAAGGACCATCTGGCCCAGCACGCCAGCTTTTTATTTGGTTGCTCTCAATCCTACCTTCCTGTTTGGATCACCCCTCCCCTCTGCCCATACTTCAGAAACCAATCAAGGTGTCTCCTGAACTCATTTATTCCCTTTGTTTCAACCGCCTTCTTGGGTAACTTTTTCCATATGCTTATATCCTTGCCTCACAATGGATTTTTTTTTTTTCTATCCAAAATGGCTTGATTGAACTCTTAGGAAAAGCCATTTACTCAAATATATAACAAAATGCTTCTAAAGATCCCAAACAACGTTTCATTACTTTTGATGACCAGGATATATGTACATGGAGGGAAAATTGCTGTGTTTAACAGTAACTGACTGATGGGCAGTGGTGCTGAGTAGGATGGAATTCAAGACCACAACGTTGTTAGCATTGAATCCGCCCCCACCCCCACCCCAAGGGAAATAGTCTAATCTAGATTTGGAGCTAAAGTCTGTTGTTGTTGTTATTATTATTATTATTATTAAAATGTGACCTTTATTTATTTTGTTGCCTCATTTTGGCTTCGAGCCCTTCAACATGGTGACATTAGTACTCTTTATATTGCCTGTTGCAGACCAATTTTCTTCAGCTGTTGCTAAAACTTACTAAAATGCCAGATGTCATGTTGGAAACACGAAACCTGAAAGAAGGTCATAAATCACAAAAACAAACCATAAAAAAAATAATAAAATACTCTGAGCGCTGTGCTCTGGAGCTTCCCAGCTTTAAGTCTCCTTTTGTTCTCCTCTCCCCCACTCAGTGATGCCCCTCTCTCCGCCTCCTGTCCTTTAGGGCCCGGGTGTTGTGGGTGGTGCCCAGCAGCATCTCACCTAAGGCCTGATGGTTTGTTTTGCAGATTCCGAGCAGAGCACTGGTTCGGACTCCGAGGTGCTAACTGAGCGGACCTCCTGCCCCTTTGACACTCACGCCGACCTGGGCCCTGGGGCCGCGGGCCCTGTGCCTGCTGCCATGTCTTCCATGGAGGAGATTCAGGTGGAGCTGCAGTGTGCTGACCTCTGGAAGAGGTTCCATGACATTGGAACTGAGATGATCATCACCAAAGCAGGCAGGTAAGGACAAGTTCCTTGGCATGGCCACAGTCGAAGAACAGAGGACAAAGTTGGAGCTGTTACACTTTATCTCTTCACTTAGTTGTGGTAGGTAGTATCAGTGACGCCAAAGGCACGAACACTTGCATTTTTCACACCTGGACAGCTCGGCAAAGTGATCTTGTGCTTTTTGTGATTTTGCCATTTTTCCTTCAAGGGCCACTGGAACCTAAATCACTTCCAATTTTGCAAACGTTTTCTGCCTACAAATGTACTTCAGTTAACACTGGAGGTCTGTGGTATGGAACAGCCAAACCAATTTCCAGAGCAAGTGTTGCTTGATCATCCAGCGTTTTCAACAGAAAAAGTTTGCTCCCAAGCAACAGCTTGCATCTCCTAAGGCATTTAAAGCAGCCAGACGCTTTTGTAAGAATTTTGTTTTTGATTAGAACTGGCCTCGGTTTATCTTCTGAGCCCCGCTTGTCGATCCATTGTTTTTTATTGTGGGCTCAAGATTATTACAAAACTTTAAAGGCAACCTGGTGGAAACTCTTGCAAAAGTATTTATGTAGGATAATAAAAGTTTTTAAAACACAGTTTCTCTTGAAATAGACTTTTCATGAAGCTACTCTTTCATTGGAATCTTTTGATTTCCTTGAAAGATACTGTTTTGTTGGGTATCTATTTGTGCTGGATACTCAAAACATACACTACGTTATTTAAAATTCACAGGAATCCTGTGAGGTAGGATAGGATAATTCCAATACGTGGATGAGGATGCGAAGGCCGAAAGAAGCTAATTAACCTGACTAAGGCCACATGGGCAATTAAAGGGCAGCCCCAGAATTCTACACAACTCTGTCTGGTTCTACAACCATGGTCTCAACTATTTACAACTCTCCACTGTTAAGAAATGATTGTAGTTTCTGCCCCTTGGAATAAAATGAAGATGATTTAAATAAAGATAAACGGGGGGGGGGGCTGTGCTTCTTGAGTCGATAGGGCTAGTTCACTGAAATTAAAGCAGTAAGGCTGCTTTCCCATTTTCCAAGCCAATGTCCACAGCCTCTTGTTATGGAGACCAGAACGACCCACCTCAGTGCTCAGAAGCTGTCTTCGTGAACATGGACATTGAAAGTCAAAGAATATTTTGGTTAGGTCCAGTAAACATGGGTGAATATAGAGAAACCTCCTGATATAATAAGACACCAGAAAAACATGAGGTGAAAATGAACCTGAAAACTTATTCGTTTTCTTTCTCTTCTAGCCCCCTCTTCCTTCTCTTTGTTTTCACAGTGAATAAAACTATTAAAAGACTTCTTAGGAGGAGCAGTTTTGAAGGAGCACTACCTTCAGTACCGTCTCCTTTTTGCTGCCTAGGTTTTGGTTTACTCTCGTTCTGCATTTTGAGATGTTATGGCTTGGGAGGAAATAGAACAATTCACGGACAAAATGTTTATTCTTTTTCTTAGTTTTGGCAAGAGGCTTGGTTTGGAGAGAAGGGGGAGTACTACTTTTTTTTTTTTGTCTGTAAGATTTTCCAGGCTTTATTTTGGTTTTCACTTAGCGCTAGTGGGTCTGCGTGTTCCAGTCATCTTTGTTCTGGTTGTCACACCCACGTGTCCTGCACTTCAGAGGATTTAGTTCCCCTGAGCACCACATGGACAAGTCTCCCGTGACCTCATGTTTTGAATTCTTCTGCAGTTTGCGTTTCCATGTCTCTCCCTTCCCAGATGTGCCTCAATACCTGAATACATCCAGGTATTCCAAGCGCAGATGTACTCTTTGTTCTTGAGTCGTGTTTCTTTATTTAGGTTTAGGAATCACGTTCTTTGCTTCTGTATTGGATTGCCTCGGGTGGTGTTGTTGCTACATGGAACTCTGCTCAAGTCACTCTGGAACAACTCAGAAACATGCGAAGAAGGTTTTCTCTTCTGTGAACTTTGTTCACCCCCTCCCCATTCCCCAATTTGATTTCTTCCTTTCCATTTCCTTTTCCTTCCAATGTAGTGTCTTTTTCCATTTGAATTTCAATTTCCATTTTCTTAGTTAACGCTAGTGATGTATGACTCTCTGTTCTTTTCTTTCTCAGGAGAGTTTAGTCACCATCTACGCCTCACACCTCAAACTGTAATCAGGTTGATTCAGAACCCCTGCTGTCTACAAAGTCCTCAATTCGAATGGACCAACATAATCTGTGCAATCAGCACCATGGACAGAGGTGCTTGTACAGATTAATGGGTCTGGAAGACAAAAGAATTGGCCTAAATTTAGTCAGAAAAATAAAACCAAGCACATCTCATGTTGTAAATATGGAAGACTAATTTTTCCCCAGGGTGTTGTAACTTCGTTTGATTTTCTGGGCTAAAATACTGACAAAAAGAAAAAACAACTTCTGATACATTTTTAAGACGAGAACTCAAATATAATCCTAGAATTTTGAAGCAAGAAGGCACTTTGGAGAATCTCTAAAGAGTCCCTTGCATTTGTGTTATAGGTGATTGGATTAAGTGATTTATCCAAAGTCACATAGCTCATTCATTTTAGAACTTGGATACTGGGAGGAGACAGATACCTTTTCTACCGTAGGTCACATAAATGTTCCAGACAAAACAGGTAGCTGACTTAAAAACATCTAATCCCTCTTCTTGAAGTCAACAAGCAAAGAAATTCATGTCTTTCAATGTAGCAAACCTCCACAGATGAAAGGAACCACATTTTCTTATCTCAGGTAGTAAGTAAGAGGACTTCCTCTCCATCCCTAGCAAAATGCTCTCCAACTATTTATACATACTGGGCAATTGTAAGTCATCTCTATTAAGAAAGGAATTGCTAATCTATATTTAGATCTATAGATGAAGGTTCTCAAATTTTTGAAAAGAATTAGTGGGTCAAGGTGTCTAACCTATGCCTAAATGTTAGGTTTAGCAATTATGAGTAAGTCTACTATCAAATTTCATTAGCCCATCATAAAACTAAAATATAAGGCTTTCTAATTAAACTTGTGAGGGTAGAGGGAAAAATCTAAAATGGCATACCAATGGAAGCTTCTGAGAAGTTATAAAGTGGGAAAGAAGGAATAGTTATATATTGTTCTTTGTAAATGTTTAAGAATTAGCCATCATTCCTGTTAAGGGTCTATAGTCCCTCTTGTGCTTCCCTAAATATGATTATGATGGCACTAACCTACTATAGAGGACATTTGCTTTTAAAGTAGCTTTTGGTGGAGTGTGTGACTAGCACAGAAAGCCCCTCAT
The DNA here is from genome assembly GCA_007922815.1 of Macrotus californicus. Classification (NCBI taxonomy): domain Eukaryota; kingdom Metazoa; phylum Chordata; class Mammalia; order Chiroptera; family Phyllostomidae; genus Macrotus; species Macrotus californicus. The sequence continues at coordinate 72,653 of VMDR010002037.1, read as the reverse complement.
ATAAACAACCAGTGCACATTTGCAAGATGGCTGTCTGGGGCCAGGGTATAGTCTATGGCCGTGAAATGGAGCAAAGCCAATTAGGCCGTATGTGGATCAAGCCTGTGACCTTGACCTCATTAGCACCGTGCTCTGCCCAGCTCGACTAAATGGCCCCAGATGGCTAAGCTTAACATAGCATTTTGTGTACAAGTACCCTACAGAACATTCAGGGCAATCTACATTTTTGAACCAAGCACTTTTTATGTCTGGCTCCTAAATGAAGGACATTCAAAAAGGAGCTTGACATTTTTCTTCTTTCTTATGGTTCAAGAAGAATAGTGAAATTTATTCTAGACTCCTTGAAACACAATACCTCTTTTGGGTTGCTCCCTCTTCAATTATGAGAGTAGTTGTAAAGTGCCATATCCTGACCTTGCTTGCTTTGGCAAGTTTAACAAGCCATTGTGGTAGAAACAAGGTATTGCCCAGAGGCCACGAGAATTCCTTTGGTATTTGCTCCCCATTCCACAGGGTCCTTCCTCTGACACATATGTTGACAGCCTGAGAACTTGCAGAAATTTTTCTACAGTTTTATGCATTGAAAAAAAAAAAAAAAAAAAACCTCTGGTGGCCCTTTGTTTGGAAACTGGTAGCGCCTTCCTTCTTCTTTGTCTTGAGACATTATTTTTAGAGTGGTCATTTTCAAATAGAATCAGTCAATCAGAAATATGTCATGAGCAGCAACAATCAACTGTGATAAGCTGCTTGGAGAGTAAGATGATTGTAAGTTATTCAAGTGTGTTAAGTATAAGAGTATAAGTATATTCAGGAATGTTAGAGTCTCATAGGAAATGTGTGGGTGGATACACGACATTTTCCACCTACCCAATCACAGTTATAAAGCAGGATATGTTATGAGCCCTTTGAGTGCATGAATCATCAAATAGGTCAATGTAAGTTAAGCCCTCAGCATATTTTATAGTGATAACTTCCAAAGGAAAAAAATCAGCCTACTTTGAGAACTAGAGGACATTGGACTTTGTTGTGCTTAAGTGCCTAATGAGAAGAGACTTTCTGAGCTTTCACTTCTGCTACTGCTGCCCCTCTGATTGCTCAGCTTCCTCCTTTGTTCCCCTGCACAGGAGGATGTTTCCCGCCATGAGAGTGAAAATCACCGGTCTGGATCCACACCAGCAGTACTACATAGCGATGGACATCGTGCCTGTGGACAATAAAAGATACAGGTAATGAATGACTCTGGGGTGTGGAATTGTGGCTATCACGAACATCCCATAACTATCCTTTAAACTCATTGGATGGAGCATTTTACCAGTGTGCTGTATAATGCACTGTACAGGGAATAAGGATGGAGGATATGCCAATGGCCTGTGGCAGAGCACCGGGCAGGAAAATTCACCAGAGGCAGGAAATCAGGACTCAGTAATGGGTGGGTCTGGAATCCCACTGGAGAAAGTGGGATTGTATAGCGTCTGCTAGGGTAGCAAAAATCAAATGGATTGTAAGGCTAAAATTAATTCAGTTAACACCAACAGTGACTAACATACTGAATGATTTGGTTTATGAAACGCTAAGTGAGTTGAAAGGATTTCTTTTGAAGAGGGGTTGGAGAAGTGAACCAGTGTGGCACGTTCAGTCATCTGTCTGGTGGGTTACCCTGTGGGGGATGGAGGGGAAGAGGAGAATTGGGTCAAGAAGAACATCTAATTAGTGATTTATTGTTCATTAATATGGGTTGTGAATGAGTTTGTTAAATAATTTTCCTTCAAAGTCATGAAAAGCCAACATAGTCTCTCTGTCTCTTGGATGGCTTGCATGTAGTTCTTGTTTGAGACAAATTGTGGCTTAATTGATCTCTTGAGATCTCAGTCTAAACAATGAGTCAGGGCTTATTTTTGATGTGTCTGAGAACTTGGCCCTAACCCAGGAATTTGGAGGAGAGAGGTGAATGGTGAAGACCAGGGCTAATGCGGTAGGGTGAGAGAGCTGACCAAGAGAGGGGTGGCCTTGATTGCAAGACTTAGGAGTGGAGAGGCTTCTAATCTGTTTCAGAGGAACTTGGGAGTTGGGATGTGGGCTGAGTGCCTCTGTTTGCCAGGGTACAGGGCCCATGTACCCTTTACTGAGAAGCAAAGTCAAGGGTGGGTCAGATCCACGAAGAGCACTCTTCAGAACTACAGGGGAATTGCCAAAGTCTGGAAAACTGACCTTCTTTGCTACCAATAACATCTCATTTCCAGCGTTTTTTTTTTTTTTTAACAATATGGGAGATGATGATTTTCAAAATAAGGTTCATCAAAGAAAACAGTCACTGGGAAGACTCGACGGTGTTTCTGGGGATGGCTGCACTAAGGCAAAGGCCCTCCATGTTCACAAAAATGCCTCAAAATTGAGATCTTTAGCCAGGAAATGGTTAACAAGTGAGCTGCTTGGAGGGTCTCTGCACATGGCTGTGTTTTATAGGACAATATGGAAGATGTTTTTAATAAGGAACCAAATCCTGAACAAGTGGCCAACGGATTATATGGTTTGCATTTGGAAGGTGAAAGGTTGCAGTAAAATACCGTTTCCATGGCTGGCCACGTGGGTTCAGGCTGGCTGTATGCACACAGGGGTGCAAGGCAAGGAGAGGGAGAAAAAAGAACAAGGCTGTGAGAATGTTTTCCTTGTGAGAGCTGCAGCTTTGATCATTAACCACAACAAGTCTCTCCTCTCCTCGCCCCATCTCACCCTCCACTTCTATCTCTATCTCATCTCCTCATGACCTACCCTTCCCTCTTTCTCCTTTGTGTTCTGTTTAATCTCCATTCCTGTCATCTGGTTGTCCCTTCTCTCCTGTCCTTGCTTGTTTCCTGGGCCTCTGTGCCCTCTCTGCACATGTGTCTGAATTGTCCTCTCTCCCTCTCTCAGATACGTGTATCACAGCTCCAAGTGGATGGTGGCTGGCAATGCCGATTCCCCTGTGCCTCCGAGAGTTTATATACACCCTGATTCTCTAGCTTCTGGAGACACTTGGATGAGACAGGTGGTCAGTTTCGACAAACTCAAGCTGACCAACAATGAATTGGATGATCAAGGACATGTGAGTCAAAGAATCCCATCTCCCTCTTCCTCCCTCTTCCCCTTTTTGCTTTAGAGTTGGCTAGCCCCAGGCTTTGGCAAACAGATAAGATAAAAGCCTTTATTTAGTCACCTTTAAAAAAATAAGCATCAACGTTCCTTTGCTTCCTGTGAAATTTCATTCACCACAAATCTCACATTTGGCAAATGTCTGCTACGCATCAGGTTGTGTTTATCAGACAGAAGCCTTGTGCTCCCGGCACTCACGGTGTAGTCAGGGCAGCATTCAGGGACAGAAACACTGGGCAAATCAAAAAGTGGTGGAAGAAAGCACAACATTCAGCAGAACAGTTCACAGGGAAACAACTGACGTGAGACTTCTGGCTGATTGTCAAGAGAAGAATTTATAAATTCTGGCTGCATTTATAAGGGAAGAATAGGCCCTAAGGCTTTCCAGGTATAATTGGAGCACCCGATGCTACTAATTTACTTTCTGCAGTAAAACAGCCACTGAATTTTCACGGAATGACGGGATCCATACTGGGTGCTATGGGAAGACTGGAGCAGCTAAAACCAGGGCTCCTCTCTTGAAGAAAAGGACATTTTTCTAAGGAAGGAAGAACACACACTACTCACTCTCACCTGACATAAGAGACTGTCTATAAATTGACTCACAAAATGCAAATAATGGCCCCTAGAATTTAAAGACAGCATGAGCCCGTGCTGCAGATTCGAAGCAGGAGGGAATCCCTGTCATGTGGTAGAGGGTCTGAGACCTGTTAGTGGAGTGACGTCTACCTATAGATGTCATTCAGTGACTGTTCTACTGATAGAACAGTCATTCAGTGTTTACCCAGGTTAAGCAAACCTTGCCTCCACCTGCCATGACTGGGATGCTCTGCTGCACGGTTCCATGCAACGCCTCCCAGTCACTAAGTCCTTCCTGCTGTGGGCAAGTACACTGGTTTCTGGTTTTCTGTACATTTTACCCCCATCTGTGCTCTTGCTATAATGCTTTTATTCTGTGACTTTATTTGCATGAGAGCTTGAGAAGATGAAGGGACCCTATAGCCAACCCTGGCTTCATGTTTCCCCTTCTCATTTCAGATCATTCTGCACTCCATGCACAAATACCAGCCCCGTGTTCATGTGATTCGCAAGGATTTCAGCAGCGACCTTTCACCCACCAAACCTGTCCCCGTCGGTGATGGAGTGAAAACGTTCAACTTTCCCGAGACTGTGTTCACCACGGTCACGGCCTATCAGAACCAGCAGGTAAGAGGCTGCCTTTGAGAGTCTCCTGCTGTATCTGCTCTTAAAGGAGCTTATTTAGACATTTGGTAAGAAATGCTTAGTCCCTGTACATGGCACTGAGGAGCGGGGAATGAGAGACAGCAGGCTTGCAGGGCTCCCAAGGCACTGGTGATGACAAGGCAGTAATGCCTAGTGGCAGCTGGCATGGTCTAGATTTAGATCAGAGACAAGATCTTTGCCCAAGAGGAGCAAACCTCCTAAGTCATCTTCATGTCTCTCTGTATTTGTACCCATGTTCATAATCTCTACCACATCCTGGCAAGTGCTCTTCGTCATGGGCAAGTATTGGGGTTTGATTCATTCCTTCTCTTTTTCATGTATTTCTGCCTCTGGCTACATTAAACTCACCAGGCCTCTAAAATTCTATTTAAGACCTATAGTTTCACTTACACTTTCAGTAGATTTACTTATGTGTGATCACCAGTTATACCCTAAGATCTGTATGTTTTAATGTTGTTAATATGTCCATTCATTCCATCAATATTGAGTGAGAACTGACAATATTCCAAGTTTAGTAGAGAAATTGAGCAGGTTAAGACTTCTCCCTAAACAGAGTTTTAGTTGAATGAAAGACATGTGTATACATAATGATAATACAGCAGAATAATTTAACAATAGATGTCGACAGGGTGGTGTTTGTTTTTTGGGAGAATGAGGGAACTTTTCCTGGAAGAGCTAATGCTTTTTCTGATGTCGAGACTTATCTCTGAATTAGCCAGCCTAAGGTAGGAGGTATGTGGGGGGGGGAGGCGGAAGGGGAGAGAGACCAAGTCTGGAATTATTGGGCATTCTGAACAATGATTTTTTTTGGATATACAAATGATCTAACTTAGCACAACTCCCTAAAAGTTGCATGTGAATATCACTTTTGTAAATTACATTATATTTCATCTTTTGGCAAGTTGTCTAATTAATAGGATCTTGCAATGAATCCTTTTCCTTGAAACAAAATGATTTTGCTTATCTTGCTTGAAAGTCTGCATACTTTCATTTTGGACCTGCTTGGAGCAAAATGAAATCATACTATGATACTGACTCCCTTCTGTATTTGATATTATACTTAGTGCTCTGACAAAGAAAGCAGTAGAGGAAAAGCATTTATTTACTAAGTATTTATCGAGTGCTTACTATGTGACGGCAAGTTATATAATGGGTTCATACAGGAAGAGTTTCTATCTTTCATGATACATCTGAATAAGGGTCCTGAGATGTTCTTACCTTCAGAGGAATTTGAAATACAACAACCCCTTAGTCTGGCAAATGTTCAGTTTTCTCAGCAGCTCTAACACATTTCCAATTTCAGATTACCCTTGTGAATGCCATGTTTGATCTAAAGTATAAGAAGAGCTTTAGTTTGCTTTGGGCACTATTTAAAAACTATTAAATCCTCTCGAACACCTTAGATGGTACAATTGCAGAGGCCACGGAGGCTCCTTACAGAAAACTCAAACCATCAAGATTTTTCAGGCCCTGATAGAAGACAGAGCAGCAATGCACACTAGGTCTTTGCAGCGAGTGGACCCTGGGGATTAACTGTGGTTGGAAGAGACAAAGTCAAGTCTCAGTTCTCTGAATAACGGATTGGACTTTATCCCAAGACTACCCCAGCTACCATTTTAGTCATCAATTTCCCCGAAGGCAGAGATGTGGCAATAAATTCTACAACTTTAGAATTTAGTTTGTAGGACAAACTAGAACAGTGATGAGTGAACTCATTGAGATCAGTTCTAGAGGCCAGGAGGGTCACTACGGTAACTCAGGGTGACACTAGAGAGCTACAGCTCACGGTGATGATGAAAGAAAACCAAACATGGGTACCTGAATCCCCTTTCTCTTCCTCCGCCTTCTCCATAGGCACTCTCCTGCATCTGAGTACATTCTCGTTGTATAAACATTTTGTCTATACCTGGACCAGGGAGGGGTCACGGTGGCTTGGTGGGGGCAGGAAACCGTGATTAAGATCATGGGATCTGGCAACAGACATACCTGGTTTGATTTCTGACTTTCCTACTGATGAATTATATGACCTTGAACAACTTTCCTACCCTCTTTCAACCTGTGCTTCCTGGTCTGAAATGTCCCAGCCCCATGAGTACTAGACAAGGGAACGTGCATAAAGTCACTGGCACGAGCCTGGCGTCTAATTAATGGCACTCAGCTGACATTGCTAAATGACTGGGTCCACACAGACCTGAAGGAGAGCAGGGAGTAGAGGCCATTTTAAAGAAATTGCTCATTAAGGAGAAAGGGGATGGTTGGGAATTGGAGGGGCTGCCTTGGCTCTTGAAGAAATTATAATCAATAGGTAACTACTTTGATCTCTCTATTCTCATGTCTTGTTGGTGAATTCATGATATGCAGACATTCAAAATAGATGAGTCATACTCAGTTCTGCCCATTTTGAAGTCAAGATAACAGCTCATTTAACAAGCCTCCCGTCCCTGGATAAATCAACGAGCATGATTGTTTAACATTCCCTTTGGCTGCGTAGATATGATTTAATGTAATGCAGTGACTCGTAATAAAGCAAACTAACCCCAGCTCTTTCCCCCAGGAACCTTGAGGTCTGCACCCTGTAAGTCAGAGCTGTGAGCTAAACAATCATTTTCAGACTTGTCTTGAGGAGGCCAGGTAGCATAAACTGTTCTCTGTTGTGAGCTATATTCACCCATTACTGTGTTTTTATTGCCCTCAACCTTCCAGAATGAGGACAATTAATATTTTATGGCAAAACTGTTTACTTCTTATATTTCTTTTTAAGGGGGTAGTTAGGAGTTCTGTGAGAGTAAAGAGGAAAAAAGCCAGGGGTCGGATCATTGTTCTCAGGAGCTTGCGTGGAGGAACACAATGAAGGAAGGACAATAGAGGGAGGCAGGCAAGGCTACCCAGTTTGCTAAGGGAAGGCAGTGTCAGGTCCACACCCAGCAGTGCGCCAGGCATTTGGAGGCCGGGCTTTCGTCTTCAAGTTTCCACTAGCTCCCTATGTCACTCTGAGCAAGTCATGTTTGCTTTCTGGGTTCAGATTTATTCTTCAAGAAAATGAGCAGTTGGCCTATATTTTCTAAGGTCTCTCTGTTAGCTCTGAATTTGTAATTTCTCCTTCCTTTTTCCTGCGTGCTTTTTAAGGAGGGTTGGGGAGCAATTTGCTATCAAACAGAGGCAATTGACACACAATTTTCAAGCATTGAAAATTAGGAGTGTTCATGTCTGTACACTTGTTTCAACCTCTACAACATCCTAGACCAATGCAGTTCTAGTGAGTCCACACGTGAGAGGTGGGGACATGGTGTTTTGTTGCTGGTAAACAAAATACTCCAAACTATACTATTCATTTGTGACTGACTCCTCCTGGTCCTCTCCATTGTTGAAGCCTGTGTCTCCTGTTGGACTTCCATCTTGTCGCCCCGGCTAGCCACCCGACTCTCCCACATCCAATCTGCCATTAAACTCTGCTTCTTCAACTGATGGAATATTTTCTTCTTTCTAATCCCATTGCTTCTGCCCTTGTTCTGGACCTGACCCTCCCCCCCCCCGACCTGGTGGCCTACCCTTCCTGCCCTGCCCCACCTCGGGCTGTTGCGATAGCTTCCAGCGGAGTTACCTGGGCTGCAAGCTTATTGTCTCACCAACCATCGCATATATTCATTACTGGTTGGATCTTCCAAAAGCACAGCTCTGACTGCATCATTTCTGTGTCAAAAATTGTCCGTGACTCCTCAGTGCCTCGGGAGCCAAGAACAGGATCCCAAGCCTTTCAGTTAAGGTCCTCTGTGGCTAATTACCATCTACATGTCTAGGTTTATTTTTCATTAATTCTCATTAGGCACCCCCAAGAGTTCAGCAATCTGGCTCGAATTTTACTGCTTGTACGTCGTAGCTGCCTTACTTTTGCATGTGCTGTTGTCTCTGCAGAAATGCCTGTCCCCTTCATCTTCATCTGTTTAGATTCCTTCTGTTCCTCAAGTTTGGTGCACAAACTATCCCCTACCACCTTCCTTACATTTTTAGTTGCAAATGAACTCTCCCTGGTGGAACTATTAGTGAGTGTGCCTGTCTCGTGACCCTCTCACTTGCTGCCCTGTGTGTGTCCAGTCTTCCTCTCAATGTTTTAAGCTTTTTGAAAACACTGGTTCAAATACATTCTACAAAAAACAGTGCAACGTGGTAGAAAACACCAGGTCAGGAGTACTGCCTTTGACAAATCACCCCTCTTCAGTATTCTCATTTGCACGTCGGTGGGTTGGCCTGAATCAGTGCTTCTTGGTCACCAGTCAACGAAGAAGATTTCTGTGGTCCACTGAAAAGATGAGGAAAAATAAAGACAGTATAGATAGGGACTTTTTATACATGCAAACATTCACTTTAATAGACCCTACATTTTAAAATTTTGCCTTTTTTACTTTTTTGATGTGAAAATTTCATGTATTTTATGAACTAATGATGGCAGGAGATGGTAGGGGTTAACTCTCTTCACTTGGGAGAATAAAAAATTGGAATATCCATGTTGATCTTTCAAATATTGGAAGATATTTGAATTGGAAGGGGGGAATTAGAATTGGCCTGTGAAATTTTTTGAAAGACGTATTTATTTATTTAGAGAGAAGGGTAGGGAAGGGGGAAAGAGAGGGAGAGAAACATCAATCAGTTGCCTCTCTCGAACCCCCAACCGGGGACCTCGCCTGCAACCCAGGCACGTGCCCTGACTGGGAATCGAATCAGTGACCTTTTGGTTCACAGGCCAGTGCTCAATCCACTAAGCCATACCAGCCAGGGCTGGCCTATGAAATTTTGAAGCCCAGAAACCACTAGTCAAGATGAAGGACACTTTCATCTCCATAATTCTAAGACATTTGTGTCTGTCCCATAGTGCAGAGCTCTGGATATATCCTTGGAAAATGACTGAATGAAGGATTAGCCAACACACTTCTACTACCAGTTTCTTTATATATCTGTGGTTCTGCTTTTTTCGGATATAAATAGTAGTGAAGTGTGAAGAAAGACTTTCTATTTCATGAAACATCTTATGCTTTTCTTTCCCCCTTTCCCATTTCTTCCTCCCACCCTTGCTGACTGACCCATAGACTCCTGGGGCTGCTAGCATACTGAAGTTATTATTACTGTTATTTGCTCTCAGAGTGCCAACTTGGCCAGTCTGTGGCAGAGAGGAGGGTGCACCATGCCCAGAATCTCATCGTGGAGAATAAGGTGGTAGAAGTTGGAATAAAGGTGACTCCACACTTTATGCTTTTTCTTGGAAGAGGCTGACGCCAGCATGTCCTCATGGAATTAGCAGGAAATTTCCATTACAGAATCTTTGTCTTCTTTAAGGGAAAAAGCCTGCTGAACCTTGAAGGTTTTTTTCTTTTTTTTTTTCCAAACAGGAAACTAGATTTCAAAAAGATACAGCCCCGTTCTCCTCAGGTAACACAGTCTTATTTCTTGATGAGAATTGGCTACATGAACCAGCTAGAAAGTCAGCAACCACAGCCAGGTTTGTGTAAGCAAATCTAATAGGATTTGAGTCACTCATTGTGTCTTAAACGAGTGATCCAGTTTTACCCTAACTTTCCAATCAAATCAGTGTAAAAACTTTTTTTTCACACAGGCTAAGGTTTTATTTCTTAAATTCCAGTGGAACATTCTTCAAACAACATGGTCAAATATAAGACTACCTAAGAGGTGTTTATAAGGGTAGGCCCTTTCACCCTTGGTCCTGTGGAATCATACTCAAGATTTCATTTTCTTTGTAGGTTGTGCAATTTATGTCTGCATTGTGCATTCTGGAGTATATTATCTCATTTATTACCTGTCTCAATGTTCGTAGGCAAAAAAAGTCAGTGGAATTGATTAAAACTAATGGTGGCAGGCCAGCAGCAACCCCCTCACGGGCCACAGTATCATCACAGTCTCGGATGATACAAATCAGTGTAAGGTTGTGGAAATAAAATCAGTGAAGAAAAATACTTTCACAATCTGTGTATTTTCTACGTCTCCTCATTATCATTGAACCGAGTTTGAACGTGACTGCTGTAGAATAGCTTTGGCTGCACAGAGAGCTACTAATAGACCTGTTCTCACTGGAAGGACATTTAAGACTTTCGTCCATATTGCCTGCAGTAAAAACAAATAGGATTGAGGGAATTGTTTGGTCTATAGTCTCTAAGGCTTTGGGATTGGTGATCCCTGCTTCCTACCTCACCCTTCACTTACTCATTCATTCATTTATTGAACAAATATTTACTGAGCATGAAGAGCATGTCACATTAAATTCTCCCTAATAAAATGGTCTATAATATAGACAGGGTTCCTACCAGTTGACCATGGGAGAGACAGATAGTAAATATGTGAGCAATAAAATAAATGTATAATTGCCAACTGGGTTAAGAGCCAAGATAGAATTAAAGAGGATGCAGTTCAAGAGAGTAGAGGCATGCTATTTTGGAGGGGTGTTCAAGGAAGATCTCTCTCAAGAGGTAACATGTAGAGTAAGACGCAGGAGAAAGAGGAGGCGTCAGCTATGTGAAGAGGATAGAAAAGAGTGTTTTTGTCTGGAAAGAGAGTGAGGGGGAGGGGCCTGAGCAGGGAGCGAGCTCGGCACATTCCAGCACTGAGAGCAGCCCAGGTGGGCTGGAGCCCATGAACCAGGGACAGAGGAGTGTGGGTGGGATTGGAGAGGTAGGCAGAAGCCAGGCCAGGCACAAAGCTTGGACTGCATTCTGAGAGTAGCGGTAGCCACGGAAAAGAATGACACAATCCAGTGACGTGTTAACAAAGACCACTTGGGTTGCCGTGTAGAGGAGATTGGGCAGTGACAAGAGTGGAAGAAGAGTGATCAGTGTGAAGGTTATTTAGAGTAGTTTAGTCAATGGGTGATGGTGTCTCTGGTCTATAATATGGTCTCTGGTATGGAGATAGAGACAGACAGGCATATTAGTGTCTAATCGATAAACATAGTTATGGGGGAAGGTTGAAAATTAACTACTCAAATGTAGCTCGTGTGCTACCTCCAAAGCGAGACCTCAGAGCCCTTCAACCTGGACTAATCCCTCCCTTCTCTAAGTTCTCACAGCACTCTGCCTTTATGGCAAACCTAATCTCGTTCTGTTTTACATGGTAATTATTAGTGTCTGTGTCTGCTTTTCTCTTCTAGGTTATAAGCTTCTTGGGCTGGGGGAAGCTGGTATATACAACCACACACTGACTGTCCACCATTCTGCCGGCTGTGCCACCTATCACATTGCTTTGCACACAAAAGGCACTTGATAATAAACCTATAATGAGTAGTAGAACAACACTCCTGATAAAGTTCTCCGAATCTCACATTAAAAGCTTTGAAACAAGTATAGAGGTGTTGTTTTTCCCAACATTTGGTGGCATTTGCCTATTAAATCTCAGTGCAGGCCCCTTGGCCTGAGATCCAGTGAATTGTAGGAAACGGGTTTTCAACCATTTCTCCCAGGCCCATGATATAGAATGTCGTTATATTTATAGGGTCTTAGGAGGCCCCTGAAACACAGCAGCACAATCATATATCAGAAACCCGTATCATAAATGAGTCGGACAGGATAAGCCAACTTGAAAGAGAAAATAAAATATTATAACCCCCACTTGAAAAGAAAATGTGGTGTGTGGTTTATTGCTGTGGATTATGAAGAAGGAAAGAAAGAAAGAACTGATGTTAAGTCAAAAACAGAGCACAGTGACAGTCTTTAAACTGAATTCAGTATCCACGTGGCAGACAGTGGACTTTGGAAAGCCGAAGCTTCAGGCTCCTGCTCTGGTCTATAAAATAGATGTAAAATTGCTTTTGCTACATTATTAGTGCCACATTATTAGTATGCCATTCTAGAGGCAAGTAATGTTGAGGGAAAAAAATAACTTCGGTACTTTCAAGTTTGTTCACCAGAATCAATGATCTCACATTGCATTTTAAAGACTTTTAAAGACTGTGGCTTTGGGAAATTTCATCTGATGGAAGATTTGCAACATTGGAAAGAAATTGAACATCCTAGTGATAAGTTCTGCAATTATCAGGAAAGAAAGATGATCTCAAATAAGGAGATTCCCTTCATCTAGAATTACTTTTCACTGAGAGTGCCTTTCCTCCTTTACTGAGCTCCCTAGCCCCCACCCCTATTGCTTGAATGTCTCTATGACTTGAATATAGTAAGTCATTAACATCAGGGTTAGACATGAAGTTATTGAAACGTGTCCCATGACCAAGGCTGAAGGTGGAAACACTGGAGTGCATATGGAGTTTGTTGGTCGGGCTTGTTCTAGTTTAGAGGCACCAAGATAATACGTACAGCCACTGCAGAGACTGAGGGAACTAGGATAGGATGAGATAGGCATTTAAGCACTGAGTGGAGGTTGACCAGATGGCTCCTGAAGACTTGTTGGAGCTGGGCCATGCAGTTGTTTGCTTTGGGTTTGCTCATCCTTATGAAGCAGCCTCTCCATTTCTCCCGATTCTCTTGTGAGCCTCAGAGACTGGAGGAGGCACCCTGCATTCTGCCCCATCTAGTCACACGTTTTTAGACAAAAGAATAACTACTTCTTGTCTTTTATGAGACCATTTCAGGTTGTTAAAGGAACAATCTCTAGTGACTGGAACGGCACAACTTACGTAAAATGGTTAATGCGGTCAGTGGTTTGGATCCTTCAGGTGATCAGGTTGTCTTGGTGATTCCATCTGATTGGATTGACCGAATCCATTCATTCGTTATTCACTCACTTATTTGCTCCTTCATTCAATAAACACTTTTCAGGGACCTCCTGTGTGTCATGTACCAGGGACCCAGTTTTCCATTTCAATACTTTTGTTTTGTTTATCACCATTTGAGACAAGAAAGGTGAGTAAAAAAGAGTTTACAGAGTCATACTGGGAAAACCTTGTTTTTTAGGGAGATGTGGGGCAGGCAGGTCAGACATCTGTGTGCCAGGCCCTCGTCCTGTATCAACTTCAATTTAAATCTCCAACTAAAAAGAAACTAAATAAAAACACTAGCTGTTATTACTAGAGTGACTTTTGTTCATTTTTTTAGGAACAACCAAAAAGGGAGTCCATTACTGAAAATACAATTCATGCTTTTTTGTTGGTTTCCAGATCACCAGATTAAAAATTGACCGGAACCCTTTTGCTAAAGGATTCAGAGATTCTGGAAGAAACAGGTAAGAACAACTGGGAAAGAGACTCATGGGCATTTCTTTTCTATGTGACATTATCCCCGCCATGCCCCATTGGTGGCATTTGGCTCCTGCTTTTTTGGAAAACACCTGCGTGTTAAGCCACTGTGCCAAGAGAAACAGACAACTGACCAAAAAGGGAAAAAGCTGCCCCCACAAAGGCTGAATTACCCAGATTCTTTAACACACTAAATTAAACTAGCAGATCAAATCCCTCCCGGTGTTTTCCCCTCTGTATCATACTTGGTAATTCAGTTGCTTAAAACAAATTTTATGTGATTTATTATCATCAAAAGATTGCTACTTTTCCTGAAAAGCATCTATATGTGCCTACAGCACCAACAGTGATATCCTATTATCAGGAAAATACATAATTGTGGTCAAGTAAAATTTTTCACAAAATTATTACCTTTAAGAGCTATAACTTTGTTAAAAAAAAGCAACCATTTTTTTTTTCTGGGAAATATCTCCAAAACGTATTGGATGTTTTCTGCTTTATTGAAGAGGGTTTCTAGAGCTCCACTGTTCTGGGTGACCTAACACCATCATCATGAGCAGGTTGTTGTATGGTGAGACTCTGAGGAATTGCTGCCATGCATAGGACTCTTCACTCCTGTCGTAAGTGGCCTTAGGGACTAGAGTGTTTTTCTAGCTAATTCTTCTCTCTTCTCTCTGAATCCCTCCTACCTAAAATTACATGTAAAATTGGTAGCCCACGGAGGGTTAGGAGAGAACTGGAATTGCCATGGAAACCAGACTGATCTAAGGTTATTCAATCAAAATTTAATTTTACGTAAACCACACTGGAACAGCGAACATGACACATGCATCTTACAAAGGTGTAGGCTTCGTGAGGGCTATTTACTTTGTGTTAAAGACATTTTCCAAATTGGGGACATTTCTTTGCATCGGAATGACACAGGTTGTCAGGAGTTATCTTTGCTATTTTCTCTGCAAGAGTTTTCAGATAAACTAGTGTTATATTTAGAATCACTTCATAAACTCTGTGGCCCCTTATATTTGAATCCAGACTTACGATAAAAATTGATTGTCGTGATCATTTCCTTTACAAAATGATTTATGAAAGTACTTCTTTATGAAATCCTTATTGTATATTTCAAATACATTTAGCTGTCTATAAAATTTTATTTACCTCAGAATTTTTTAAGGTCACACCCATTGAGTAAAGTAAAATCCATTTAAACTTCCAGTTTGCAGATGACAAAAATTGAACAATATGTTAGAGGTCAAGCAACTAGTTGGTGATATAGCTCAGTGAGAACTCGGGCATATGGACTCCAGGCCAAATACTTTCCTGTTCAACGAGTCTTTGTTTAAAACAAGACAAAAGCCTTTGCTTTCAAAATTTAGCCAGTGAAGAACGAATACATCTTCCTTTCATTTCAGAGGGACAGCCCTCTTCGTCCCAGCGAGTTTCTATGTGCCCGTGAGCTGTTTTCTGCTATGTCCTTTTCAGGACTGGGACTCTCGGCTCACTGAGGACCTCGTCAATGATAGGAGCCACAGTAGAAGCTGTGCTTTCATAGAGAAGCCTCTAGGGTGTTTAAGATCTTTAACTTGGAGTCCAGGGATGGATCACAGGGGTTCAGTGAGTTTCCAGGTATTGTAAGTAAAATTGTGTGTGAGTGAGCAGGTGTGCATTTTCCTAGGGAGAGCTCTGTAGCTTCCTCCAGATTCTCTACAAAGTCTATGACTAGAATTTCTGCTCTAGACACAACTCTGTGTGTCCAGGGGCCAACCAGCTCTACTGTCTTTAGTTATTCAAGTGCTTTCTCCTTTTCTCCTGTCTCCCCAGTGGCGTTTAGTATGTTTATTTTCCTCTTGGTGCACCAAAGCTTTTCTTTTTTTCTTTGCTTTACTCTCCCATTGGAGCCCTCGTTTTTCAGAGGCACGGTTGGAACAGAAAATTAGCATAGATCGGCTGCATGGACCAGCAGTAGAGCTGTGCTGTGGGAATTGGAGCCCCATTGTAATGGATATGAGAATATGGCCATGTTTCTTGAAGCATTTGTCTCTTGTTAGGAAGTTGTGATGACATCTCAGTTCAAGCCCTGAGGTCCTCCTGTCTCCTCAGGGGGCAAAAGGGACCTTCAAACATCATGTGGCCTTGGTTTGTTTTTGCTTAAGGCTGGTGAATAGCTTACAGCTCTGCAACTGTCTGTCCTACCTGGTGAATGGCTCTTCGTAAGGACTCCAGGAAAGTAGGACTGTGGATCCCCATGAGCCCATTTCAGTGCTTTATCTAGCTGTTTTTCTGATAGTATGGAAATTCCTCATTAAGTCTCATTAAAACCTGCAGGCTATTTTAAGTAATATTAGTAATTATAGACGTTATCTGAGACTGAACACTTACTGTGTTCCAGACCTCTTAGTTCTATTTCTTCTAATCTTCTAAACAACCTGTATTTTACAAATAGGGAAACTGAGGCTCAGAGAGCTTAAGCGGCTTTCCTAATGTCACACAGTAGAACTGGAGTGGGGCTAAAGCCCAAGTCTGCCCAACTTCAAAGCCTGTGCCCCTTCTGCTCCATCATGCCAACAATTTAAACCGGGCTTATTTTATGTTCAACAGATACGGAGAATAGAATTCTTTCTCTAAAAACCCTTCATCTATTTAAAGATATTACTCAAGTACCCCTTATTTTCCCAATAAAACAACCTGAATATTCTTGGCCTGTCTTTGTGCGATTCCTCAGGACATTGTCATCCATTTTCTCCACCCCTGTGAACAAGGGGTTCCCAAGTAGAGGACAGGAAGCCAGGCTGAACTTCCCTAACAGGTGAAGCTGTGAAACAATGACTCTGAAGTCACCTGTCTCACTGTGGAGCAAGGATGAATCATTACAGGCAGAAGGCAGGTTATCCTGTGGCCTCCGGGAAGCCAGGCTAAAACGAACGAACTTGGTGAAAGTACAGTGGCCCTTGTATTTTCTCCTTGAAAACCTCAAAATTACCTGACTATCACAATGTAATCCTCGCTAGCTGCCTGCAGGATGTCATGAGGGCAAGAATTATTAATGCCATTTTGCAGGTGGGAAGGCTTGAGGCTATAGAGGGTTGTCTGTAAATCTGGTGGCTCTGCGCCAACATCGGAGCCCAGTTCCTCGCCTTCCAACCAGTTCCTTGTTTCTTGCCTTTCTCTTGCTAATCGCGTTCTTACCAATCTGTGATCTTCCCCATGCCTGTTAAACATCAACGGACTCACACAGATGAGCCTGGTTTGTCGGGTTGCATATGAATGTACCCCAAACATACGGATTACATTTCCTTTTAAACACATGGGCTTAAAAATTAGGGGGGAAAGCACTCAGTTGGTGTTTTTTGGTTTTACAAAACACAAAACATTTGTGGAATACTTTGGAGTTACAGAATTTGCCAAACCTCAAACCAAAACACGTTCAGGTTTGTTGATCTCAGTCCACCCCAGCGTGATCCAGGAAGGGAGGCATGTGAGGGGGAAGATGGGGGGGACACAGCCACCCATGATGGTCTCTTTGGATGCCCCGTGTCAGTCTCTTGGCCCATGAGCCTGTCAAGGCAGCGCCAGCCCTCTCACGCGGCTGGGTTGATGGCAATGTCCTCTGAGAGTGGCTGGGGTAAGGATGCTTAGTTCCCGTTCTTCCTGTTTTAATGCAAAGTGATGTCCTTGGAGAAATATTCCTGGCTTCTAGCCCCATCGCTTCCTTCTTCCCTCAATGGGAACCAGAGTGACTGATCTCATTGCTGAGCCCGGGAGAAGGGCTTCTTCAGGACCTGCTTGTCTGCAGAGAGCTGACTCTCTGGGCTCTCTCTGTTGTATGTCAAGCCCAGCAGAGGAGGCCCACAGTCTTGGGGGAGGGCAGCTTATTCCAGGGGAGTTCTGGCCCACTCGTTCAGCCTTTAGACCTATGCCATAGTCTCCAGACACTTTCATCAGTAGTCATGCCGGTGTTCTGGTCTCCATTGCATCAGGCTCCTAGGTCCCTCTTAGAATTTACTCTGCGTTCAAATAAGGACAAGAGGTGATATTTATGGGGCCTTTCAGAACCCCAGTGAGTTCACAGTGTCAGCCCTGTGGTGTCACCAGCATCCGAGCCTGTCACTGTTCTCCCTCCTTCTTTAGGAAGCATCACTCATACACCTCAGTGTGAGGGGTCACCACCCTGCAGACTTGACTTCTGGAGCTTCAACCTTTCTCATTTCCATTTAACTATGTCCCTGATCAGAAGCCTCCACCAGAAGAGTGTGCACATGTGTGTTCACATGCATGTTTGTGTATGTTTGTGTTTGTGAGTGTGTGGCAGGGGTAGGGGGGAGAGTAGTAGACACCTGGACCTTTTAGAATGGAAACCCTGACTGATTTTGCTTCCAGACCTTGTCTTTGCAACGGGAGGGAAATTGTGCCTCCTTCTAGATTTTTCAGAAATTATGTGGTCCAACCAATCAATGCTTGTCTCTTGCAGCAACATTTCCTCTCTCTCTTCCTCTCCCTCTAAAAACAGTGATAACACATTCTCAGGCGAGGATGAAAAAATGATGTCGTCCAAAACTGGCTCTGGGTGGGGAGTAGGTCAATACATGTTTACTGTAATCAGACCTTTGATCAGGCACAGGACCCAGAGTTCTCTCTGGGAGCTGTCTCCTGCCAGGAGGACACAGTGACACCTTCCTGCTCCTGGGGGAAAATAGATCCCCTCAACCTGAGGTGACTTGCTGTCCTGTGGTCTGTGTCCTGGTGCTCTGCCCCAGCTAGAATATAGGCTCCTGGGAATGGAACTGTACCTTTTTCAGGTTTCTATTTTTAGGTCCTTTTTCCTATAGTGCCAGGTGCACAGAGTAAAATAATACTTGTTCATTTAGTTACAAAACAGTAACCAGAGTCGGGGAGTGGCAGAGAAATTAAAAGCCAGGAACTCTAAAGTGAGAAAGCCTTATCCCAAGCATGGGCGAGTGAGGTACAGCAACAGCGGGGAGTTCATTTTGGACACAAAATAAGAAGGGAAAAAAGAGTGAATTTATACAGAAGCTTAGTTTGAAAGACTAAAGGCAATTTTGAGTCCAGCCTGAGCCAGACTGCTGCTGTAAGACAGCAATTTACCCTCATTGTGGATTAGACACACACAGCCTTCAGGCCCACTGAGGACACCCTGAGTCTGGGAGCCTCAGGAAAGAAGGGGTCTCATGGGCTGAGCCCAGGCAGAGTAAGGCGTGGTTGAGAAAGGTCACTCCATAGCAAACTGAGAGGGAAGATGGCATCTTTGGGGGTGCCACCCCAGTGGGAAACTCGTGCCAAAGAGAAGACAAGGGTGATGAAACTGGAGAGAAGCAACGGTCTGCACTGAGTCTTGTGGTCAAGAAGCAACCGCAGGAGGTGCACCCGTTCACATGCCTGGACAGCCCACCATGCTCAGCTAGAGGGAGCATTCCGACCGCAAGACCTTGCACTGCGAGTGGGCAGCTGGAGGAGCGGACTCTGTGGGGGCCCTTGGCCCACATCTAATGTGAGAGCCTTGTTCCTGTTAGGGGTGGCTGCCAAGATTTTACAGAAAGCCCAAGTCAGCTTGGGAAATTTTATATAATTCCCAGAGACTTCCTCCAAAGCAAACACATACATAAAAAGGAGAGGATTAAAAATTTGATCTGTGTGCGGAGTGAGAGGTTCTATGAACTTGTTTTCAAAGTGTCATAAGTATATGACTCTGGTCTTTGACATTGGGCTTTCCTCTTACTCCCAGCCTCATTGCATCTAAGATAACTGTGAGGGGCACTGTCCCACAGGACATGCCTTCCTCCCCACGCTCCCAGCAGACATGCTGCCCCAGAAGTCACTGCTGGTGGTCTCATGGTAGGTCCCAGGTGGAGCGGCCCTTCTGTAGTTCAGGGAGCTGGTAGAGCTTGTCAGGAGGACATCTTTTTTTCTGTGGAGTCCACCCTTGCAGGCTCAAGCCAGGACACTCAAATTCCACAACTTGGAACCATCAGAAAGTAGCTGGTGGCAGGCCCTGAATGATGGTGAGGTTGGTTCATACGGGCTAATAGTTTTACTAGGTCACCCCTCACTGAGAAAATGATAGGGTCTGTAGGATGCAGTGTAGGAGGCAACCTGAGCCTGAGCTGATTGTCAGCTGGCACTGCCATTTGCCGGGAATGTGGCTGGTGGTAGCCCTTCCAGGTGCCTGGTATCCCGTTACATAATGTTTCAGAGGATGGCGATCTAAAAATGGAGCCATTAATTGCATTACAGGAATGGATAGATTTGCTTGCTGGAGGAGGATGCTTAACGAGACTCATATTTAACCCAAAGGGAAGGGTCTCTACTGGTGGTGGGGAAGACACTTGGGAGTAAAGAATTTTTCTGTGCCCCCCTCTTAAGCAGCTGTTATCCCAAGGCCATGTTCATAGAGGAAGAAACCATCTCCTTGGGCACAAACAGGAACTCTAGTAGAGTCCCAGCCCCTTCTCACAGCAGCCACTGAAGAGGAGGGTGCAGCCAGCAAGAGGACTGGGAGATGAGGAAGTAGAGCGGCTGAAGTTTGCAGATAGAAAAAGGAAAAGTCAGCTAGACATTGGCCCTGGGCCAGTTCATCTTTGCTTGGATCCTACAAGAAACAATCTTTCTTTGGGAGTCAGGGGAGAAAGGGCGCACGGCATAACTCAGTTACAGTCGGTTAGTAGTTCTGTTATAGCCAAGTATCTGAAATCTTGTCTACACCCTTGTCTATCTATCAAGCTGAACATAAAAAGTAACTCTATTTGTAGGTCAAAATGATAAAATAGCAGGAATTTTATACAGTTCAACCTGATATTTATTTCTAGTCATTTAAATGATAAACGTACAAATAAGAGTAATAATAATCACTTCATATAGTATCTGTGGTCCAAGTTGTCCAATATCATCTCCAAGCTGATCAGTATTGGTTCAGTGTACCCATTTTACTGATGGGGAGAACTGAGAACAGTGGGTTAGTAGCTTTCAGAACTTGCAGACCCAGCAGGGACAGCGTCCAGAGAATGATGTCACCTTCCTCTGTTAGTCACAGCTTGCCAGTCAACAGAAAACCTTGCCCTCATCCACCTTGGATTCCCTGTCACTCTTGAAGGCTCACATAGCCAGCGTAGAGCCTGTGAGCTGACCACTTGCCTTCTTTCCACCAGCATGACTTTCTAAGCGTCTCACTTTCAATTTCTGTATTTTCATTTGCTCTCCCTAGAGCCACTGGCTGTGCTTTTTGCAGCCAATCTCCTCCTGTTCTTTCCTGGCAATCTTTCTAGCCTCCGTAGATTTTGCATACTCTTTTGTTATCCCTGGCACGAGTGACATTTAGCAGAGCCACGGGACTAATCAGTGCTGGACTCTCTCTCCAGCCAGCGCTACGGCATCTACAGTTCAAGGTAGCTGGCCCTGTACTGGACTCAGGCAGCCACCTCCTGCCAGACTCCTCCTGTTCATCCAGGCCAGAGCTGTTCATCATGTCCCCTGGCTTACGGTATTTAACATTTTTCTCTGCCTTGTTATTTGTTCTCCCTCCTCTGTCATGAACCTTTTCCACCATTGTCCTTTTGGCCATGTGGATTTGCCAAGGAAGGTTGGCAGCTGTTTTATTATCTATGGCTCTTGCCCAGCGATGGTGTCATCTAACAGAGTGACGTCTTTTTAATGGCTAACATATTGGAGTCTGAAATATCTGTAAGATAATGAGGCCTACGGAGGCTTGAGGGACACGTTTTTGGTTCTTGGAAGAATGAGAAGCGGAATTAGGTAACACACAGATCCCTCCGCATTCAATCCGGAGCCAGAGGGCGGACACAGCTTTGAATTCCAGTGAAGGAGGAGTGATTGCCCTGGTTCTGAGTCGTCACCTGAGCCACCGGAGGGATCTCTCTTGCTTCAGTTAGACCAGTGGTCCTCAAGTTTTCATTGTTTTCTCTCTTGTTTTGATATGTTTTGTCTCTACTCAATCTGTGTTTATTAAGTCACAATTAGGAGGGAGCAGTACCATGGCCCCTAGTTCACAGAGAGGCGAGGTAGGCATGGGAAGGTCGCACCACGTGGCTGAGTTGGCATAAATAAACAGCCGGGCTTCCCTCTGAACCAAGGCGGTCTGCCTCCAGAGCTTGTGTTCTTAACCACGATGCTAATCTGCTCCTCGTGTGATTCTGTATTACCCTTTATTTTTTTTTTACCAGTCATCTTTTATTAGGAGTTAATTACAATATGAAGGGATCCAGCGGTGCTGGGCAAAGGTCATGGTCAGGAATGTGGAGTCCACACTGGGACTTCTTCAGTGGTACTTTCATTGCACTCATGTCCAACTTCCTTATAAGACCAGCAGTAGGTGAAAGCAACAGAAGCTGCCTGTGCCATAGAAACCCCAGGGACGCCGTCTTTCTTCCCGCGGACATACTTGCTGTGATACCAGTCGTAACCTCTTTGAAACGCTCCAGCAATGCTTTAGGAGTGAAATCCGCATCAGTCTCCAGCGTGGCAGCTCCCCTATTTTGACACCCCTGAGCTTCTTCTCCTTCAGGGGTATGACGGCATCTTGGAGTCTGGGGTCAGTATGACCAAATTCAAGTTACACCATTCTATTTAAATGCAAAGAAACTTAACATTTTAGTCAGCCTGCTTTGTGTGTTCATGGCTTTTTATTGTGCTTCCTGAGGCAGTGAAAACTCCTTATGGACTGCCTTTGCTCAAAGGGACGGGGTTCCCAAGTTGGGATCACAGCAGAAGAAACTATTTTAACTCAACTCCAAGAGGTTGTCCATTGGACAGCTACGTGCTCTTCCAAACCATTGTAAGGCACATCACTGACAGCCAATTAACCATGTAGATTTACTTATTGTACCATCCAAAACCAACTTTTGAGTGATGGCTTGCTTTGTTTTGTTTTGCCAATTTGCAGACTTCTGTTGGGAGGTCTTTTAAGAACATCCCCAGGCAACAAATACCCAGAGGAATCTATCTAGGTGTAGGAGCTGATCCCAGAGCCGGTGAAGGAGAAGGCTGTGTAGAGGGTTTGACCTCACCTTGGTGGACCAAGGGCAGTCTCAGAAAAAGGATTTGGCAGTTGAGATACAATAATGAGATCTCAAAGGACAATATACTCTTGATTTGTGTCTTTTCAAGTGTTGGAACAGGAAGAGAAAGGAAGGTTGCTCAGAGGCACAGTGCTGCCCATGGGATAAAATCTAAGCAGCTAACATGGAATAAACGTCCATGGTGTTCCCACATCCCCCACCCCCATCTTGCACCCAGAGCTTCAGTCACTGTGAACTGTTTTCAGTGCCTAGAACAGGCCTTCTCTTTTATACCTCCAAGTCTTTGCAGGCAGTGTTAACTCTACTAGGAAAGTTCTTTCTGCCTCTGTGTAGAAAACTGCTGAGTAGCCTTTAATATTGAGCTTAAATAACTGGACTTTATGGAGTATTCCTTGAGTTTTCATGCGTATTTAATACTTTTGCTCAGTGCTTCATGACATCTACATATCTCCAGTGTAGCATTTATCACATAGTTCAGAAATTAGTCATTTACGTGTGCTCTTTTTGTTGAACAGGACACGCCTAAAGGATAAAGATCTTGTGTCTTTTTTACCTTCCTATCTCCTGGGCCTAGCATAATTGTTTTCCTGGTTAGATAACTCCTTATGAATTCAAGATCTTGATCAGCAGACTTCCCTTAGCTCTTGACTGTCTTCTATTGAGAAATGGACAATGGTTTTATCAACTCCTAGCATAGGTTCCCTTTGTCACCAGCAAATAGGATGGGGGAAGAGTCCAAAGGCAGAACTAGAGAGAAAATAAGGAGAAACATAAAAGTAGCTCTCTATATCAAGACAAGTAAGAAGCAGAACCATACATTGGTGTGCCACCTAATACGTTCAGGAACATAGTTGTAATTGTTACAATTATCAGATATTTGCTGAACTGCAAATGGATGGTACCAGCAATTTTTTTGAATGAGAAGGTTGGGAGAATATTTCTCTATAGTCTGCCTATTTTTCCAAATCAGTGGATCTCAAGGCGTCATCAGTTTGAAGAGCTCTTTGGCTTGCCTCCTCTCTTCTCTTTTCTTCCACCTCTTCAACAGTTTCTGCTGGTTTGGCCAGGGAGCAGACTGAAAAGTCTAAAGAGAAAAGGCCTGGAAAGCAAAGAGGTGATTACAGCCAAACTGAACAAAAAGAGTTTGGATATGGCCTCTGTTGTCACTGGAGAAAACAAGGAAAAGTAAGCAACAGAGGGACACTTGCCAGTTTGATCATCTCTGATTGGAAACCTCAGAGATGACATCAGGGCTCTGGTGTCCAGCAAACCCAGAGTGGCTGACCATGTGGAACATGTTAATGATATATGGTTACCTAAGACCACTTTTTTTTCTTTGTTAGACAATGAACTCACATTTAAGAACCTTGAGATAAAAAATAGGATATAATGATGACGAATAAGTAAACAATGTGTTACAAAAGACATCCAAGTGGCCGAAGGTGTTAATAAGTGGTTGGCCAGGACTCTTGTAAGAGAAGAGGAGGGTGGGCCAGCTTCAGCTAAGGAGCTTAGACTCTGTTGAAGGTCAGAAATTCTGTGTCCAGAATGGAAGAAACCAAAGGAAAACTGAAACCTCTCTGAGACCTAAGTCAAGAAAGGTACCATCAGTGATAGAAATAATTCCCAAGTCTCCAATACTAGAGGATTCCTTCTGTCTTCAGAATCTTGATTTTACATCAAGTTGTTTTCCTAAATTTTAGGCTTTGAAAAATGAATGCTGGTTAAAGTTCATGAAATAATGACTCATCTCCATTGACATCTTGCCATGTAACAGGCAATGTGCTAAACGCTGGGACATAGAAAGTCATGGGATCCCAAGCAGACATGCTAGTGCTGAGGGAAGTGAATTGTCTAATGCTTATCCTGGCATGGCACTTCTCTAAGTGCTGATATATAGAACTAATACTTTCTAACAGTTAGATCTAGCCAATGAAGCTTAGTGTGGTTTGAGGACAAACAAGATGTGGCATGTGGTAAACAAATAATGATTAATTTTTCTAAGAAAAATACATTCTGAGTACATGAATAGATTTAGTAAAGGTCTAGGATAAATCTGTGAGAGAAGGATCCACAATGGATTCGTAAAGTGTGGTTAGGAATGTGTGGTCTTAGCCAGTATTTTTGGGTAGCCATGGCCCCTACCCCTCAATTCCATCATCACAATAGCCCTTGTTGAGACAGACCCCTGAACTGCATGATCATGGGTGCGTCCCTTTGTGGCATGCTATCCATTACATTCTTCAGAGCGAAGGCAAGTCTTCCTGATGAGGACTTGGGGATGTTGCGCACGCTCGCCATTTACCCATTGGTAACGGAACCAGAGGGTAAAAGTTGCATTAGAGATTTTGGCCCAAGGTCAGGAAGAACTTTCTAATAGATATGTCAAAACACGGAATGGTTTCCTTGGGAAATATTCCAAGAGAGGCTGGATTACCACCCAAGATGGTGTCATAGAAAGTAGAAGTTGACGACACCCAATATCTCTATTTTTTAAATCTATGATTTTACAACTCAGTCTTTCAGTTGGATTTTAGATTTGGGCAAGTGGTCATTCTCCTATATAGAATTGACTGCTTTAAATAAAATTATTGATACATTTGTCACAGTCTCTTTGCCTGTTATTAAAATGAAATTTTCATTTTCATAAAATCAAAGTTCATTTTCTCTTTCATTAATGAATATAATATTGGCAGTATATCGGTGTGTTACTGGTTCTTTGCAGTCTTCTTCTATCACCTTATTGTGAAATGAGAAGAAACTCTTCTTTGTCCTTGAGCTAAGAGTTTGTCACCGTCATCAGTACATGCTCTTGGGAAGAATGGAATAGGAGGTAGAACAATAAATATCTTGCCATTGGCAATGAGCTTCCTATGCCACCAAAGGGACCCCTAAGATGCCCTAATGGGCCACTAACATTCCAAAACAAAGAGCTCAGTGTGGCTTTACCTGCCTATCCCCTTGTTATTCTGAATTTGCTAACTGCTGGGGCCCTTTCTCTCCACAAATAGTTTCAAGTACTGTATTCAGCTTTAATGTAGGGTGACTAGGTGGAGATGTCTCCTATTCCTACTTTTAACAGATTAACAGCTAATAAACACCATGCAACACCCTCTTCTCTCTGCGTCTTCTAAAAATACAGAGTTTGATTTGCCAACATTGGTGTATTTAAAGCCTCCAAGATTCCAGAGAAGACTTTAGAAAGTTAACTGCAAGTAAGGCCTGTTCAGAGAGGAAATTTTCCAACACAAAGAGCCAATCGGTATATCAGCAGCTCATCTGAGAAGAACCTCAGGGGATCTTAGAGTCATTTATAAGGAAAAAGTATTTGTTCTCACTTAAAATAAAACTTCTCACTTTCTTCCTGGTATGCAAGACTGAAGAGAATTCCGGAAATGTGTTACCTAGGGAGACGGACAGGCAGCCTGAGTTCCATCTCAAGAGAGAAAGCTTGTCTTTTCCAGGAAAGGACACCGTGTTACAGTCCAGTGGCTTACGCCACTTCTCTACCCGCCTCCTCCAACCTTCTCCACTGCCCTTGAACTTGCCCTTCCTCCACTTAGATAGAAGCAGTTAATTTTAAAGAAAAGTCAAATGTCAGAAGCTGTGTTCAAAGCATTACTGAAACCTCAACTACAGTACTCTGTCTTGATGATAGGGAATATCAGCAAGAATATGTCTGAGGTAACTTGAATAATTATGTTAAATTAATGTCCATCAACACCTCACTGATGTGATACAGAATTGATTGAAGGGTAAAGTAGGAGTGTGTGCATAGTTCAATCAATGGAGTTTCTGATATCATTGAAACAGAAGCCTTAAAGTAATGCATCCGCAAACTCCTGGGTGTTCTCTGAAGTCTGACAGTCCCAAGTATCTGACCCTCAAAGTTCAGCTTGATTATTGGATTACAAAATACAGATAAATATTTGCAGAAGTGGATTGATCGGTCTTTTTGCTTGAGGTATAATTTCTGGAATCAATCCCTCTCTTTGCCTTCAGGTAAGTAGTTCTTGTTGCAAGAGAAACTCAGGTGTATTTGATTGCTTACCTCATCTTTTATTTTTACTGCCCTGCTTGTCAGTTTCATTGACTCCACGTACCCAGTGGTGGAGCTGACTCTGGGACAGACTGTGTCACTGCACTATGGTAACGATGATGACATTGTCCTGTGCCAGGGACACAGCCAGTGCTACTCTGTGCTCGACTCTGTTCGTGATATTAGCACCCCTGATCTTAACATGTTCTCTCTTTCATGCAGACCAAACCTCCTCTGAAGAAGGTCAGAGTGAAATTCCAGCATAGTTATGACTTTCTTGCAGATCCTTGGGTTCATTTCTTCTTCCTCCTGCCACCCAGTGCCATCTGTGCCTTGTGTTCTGCCAGACTCATTTCCTGGTGGTGCCTTCTCTCATGCCTTTGTACATACCACTTGCCAGACAAACCACCCAGGATCTGTAAAAAGTGAGTGTATTTCTTGGGATTATTTACAACTTCCTTTGCTGGCTTTTCTCTCTGCAGAACCGGACTGGAAGCCATCATGGAGACTTACGCGTTCTGGAGACCCCCTGTGCGCACACTCACCTTTGAGGACTTCACCACCATGCAGAAGCAGCAAGGTAAAGCCCTGGGCAAGGCCTCTGCTCAGAGACAGGGCCGAGGAGGGAGTTTGAGCTGAACTGAATATAGGACACCTGGCCCCCAGCCAAGCCCGATTTCCCTGGAACAAGAGAACTCCCCTGGAACAAGAGAACTCGGCTGTTCTGTAAATAACAAAAGCACTGCCACTTGTGCGAATGGGCCGATTCCAAGGGCAGCACTTCCCCCGGCACCCCAAACTCCCTCTGCCTCCCTAAAAGCAAGGTTATACAGGCAAGATGGTGATGGTGGGGAGAGGATCATTTCTGTCACTAAGCGTTCACAATGCCCTTGGCGTTTGAAGAGATCTTCATAATAACTTCATTTATTCCTCACGGCAGCCTCACTGGTTTTCTTATTCTAGTTTTGCGGATGAGAAAAAAACCTGGCTTTGGACCATGGGAGTAAATCACCCTGGGTCTGGAATTGAGGAGGGGCTGCTGTAAACCCGCCTGGATCTGTAACTCGTGTTCTCTCCTTTTTTGCTTCTCTGGAACACGCCTCTGAAGGTGATGGGTTAGGTAGACACCCCCTCCTCCCTGCACTGCGCCCCCTGCTCTGTGCTTTTCGCCCAGTTTCTCATATCCCTTCCCTTTCAGCTCAGGCTGGGAAACTGGTGGCCACGTGCACAGAGGGCTCGTGGGTCCCCTGATCATCAGGTACCAGAGTGATGGTTTCCCACCGAGTCAGACACCTCTGAGTTCCCCTCTCCAGGCTTGCCCTGCTCGAAAGTGACACCAATCAAAATGATAGACTGAGCCTATTCTGTTCCACCAAAAGGCCAGCGTTCAGGGTTTAAGACGAATACAGAGAGGAAAAGCATAGGCGCTTGGGTTAGGCTCTGATCGCTGTTCCTTCCAAGCTTTGCAAACTTGGTCTAGTCCCTCGTCCTTCATGACACTTCATTTTCTCATCTGCAAAGTGAGGAGATGTAATAGATTTCTTGTGAAGATTAAATGAGATGATGCATTTAAAATGACAGGAAGCATGCAACACATGCTAGCTGTGGTCGGCATCACCATCACCATCATCATCATCACCATCACTGCCATCACCTTATGTCTCTGTATATGGATAACTAAGAGAAAGATGAATCAGGGTCAAGAGATATTGCTTTTCTGGTGATTGTTCAGAACATTCATCTTCACTGGGATCTGGTGAGGTGAATGATTCCGAATTTCTGTCTCTTGTTCCGTAAGTGGAAGAGACAAGGAAGCCTTCCCTATGAAGTGACTTGCTCCCCATAAAGCTTTGATAGAAGCAGGTCAGTAAATATTCAGCGTGTGACCTTTAGACCTTTGTGCCCTTTTCAGGCAGAGCTTTTACGGGGGAGTCAGGAAATCTGGGTCCTTACCCCGATGGTCACTAACTCTATACAATCTTAGGCAAGCTGTTTCAGTGCCCGGGCCCCAGCTTCCTCACCCACCACCAAGTGATGGTCTTTTTGTGAGGTCCCCTCATATAAACCTGCTTTATAAATGAAAATGCATCATGCACACACTTGACCTTGTGCATTTCTGAGACAGCTTTTTGCTTATAGGTCTTTGCCTTGCTCATTGACTCTCCAAGCTCTTGCTAAGCAGCATTTGTATCATGGAGGCTGGTATGAAAAGGCTGGCAGAGATATTGACAGTTCCTTAGAACAGGCATTGGTGGTAACATTGTGTTCACTGCCGTGTCCCCAAGATTTACTGCGGGGCTTGGCACCCAGGAAGTGCCCAATGAACGATGAATGAGGTCATATGGTGGCGTTGTGGCTCAGGGAGGCAGGGTCACTGTCTGATCACATCTTGGAGCACAACCTTCTTCTATGTGTGGGAGTGGGTGGGGAGTGGTGTTGAGGGTGCTGACTGCACTTCACCTGCCTGGGGGTCCCTGGGCAGGCGCGTGAGCGGCTTAGGTGTACACAACACAGGTTTCATGGTGCTTCTACTGAAAATTTATCGATATGAAGACTTATTGGTGAAACTTGGCAAACTGTGGTTTAAGAGAAACTGAACTTTCCAAGTAAAACGTCACATTTATTCAGTGACTCGGAGGGGGGGAGAATGAGCTTGAATTATTGGATACATATGGCAGTGGGATGGGCTAGAGGAAAAGCCAAGACTCTATTAAATAGTATAATTGAAATACATTTTTGAACTATACACTGAACTTGATCCAGGTTCTCATTATTAAAAAATATGTGGCTTCGTTTCTTGACGTTAACAAAGGATGTAAAAGTAACAATACCCATTCCCTCTTCCCTTAAGGACTGAGAGTTACAGTAACTCTGGACAGTATCACTCATAAAATGAAGAAAAGAGGTGTAGCCATCTGTGTGGGACTGTTTTTGTGTCTTAGAAGAAGTAGGGAGTGGTAAACTTCTAGAGGAAACCTCAGTGGCAGACCGATGGTGTAGCAATCACCTTTTAGTGAGGAGAGTCTTGGCAGGGTGGCACTGAACCTGACCTCCACACGAGGACTGACTTGCCAAGGTGTCCATATGACCTCATTGCTTCACACACAGGACCGTCTGGCACGTCGAATACATGGCTCAAGACGGTTTTGTGCCGCTGCTGCTGCTGGAGGCTGCATCAGCCCTTCTGCTTGGATGAGGTTGAGGATGCTTTTTTCATCCTGCCCTTGCATTGCTTTTGCTTCTCTTTCATTAAGATCCATCTGTTGATAAAATTCCAAGGAAAGCCCTTAGGTGAATGAGACACACTTTTGCAAAAACCCAAATCCTCTGTTTTTTAAAAACATATTGAACGGGTGTTCTATGTAGTTGTTTTTTCTTATAGGAAGCATGCATGGGATTCATTATCCTCCGCCTTTCACACAAAAGGGAACTGAGGCACACAGCAGTCTAGTACTGTATTTGTAGTTAAGTGGTGGCAGAACTGAGCTGAGAACTCTGAAGTGGATCTCTTACTAGGCAGGACAATTTCCACCAGACCCCGGTATCTTCCTTCATCCTTACTTAGTACAGCTTTAATTCTCTAGAAAAGAATTTTAGTTTAGCCCTGACGGGTTTCATTCCAGGTCAGGGCACATGCCTGGGTTGTGAACCAGGTCTCTGGTTGACGACATGCAAGAGGCAACCGATCGATGTTTTCCCACCATATCGATGTTTCTCTCCCTTTCGCCCTCCATTTTCCTCTCTCTAAAAATAAATTTAAAAAATTTATAAAATTTAGTTGACTCTTCCAGTTGTTCAACAACTTGTGCATTAGCTCTAAATCAGTCCATATTTCATTTTAATGTGGTCAAGTGTATGGTCTGACCTTCAGACATATTCCTGTAGAATTAGCAAGGGAGTTTGTACCTGTGGAGAGTCAGAGACAAAAATTATAATTCAGGTATGGCTTTGTTTGAATGCTGCTCGTGACAGGGACAAGCAAACCAACCGACTAAGTTACGCATGGGGAGGTTGGCTGAGACAATACAGAGACAGAAGAAAAGAAATAGCAGCCCAGGTCGGTTGTCAAGTCCCATCCTGTTGTTCTGAGGGTGTTGAGATGTTCTTCTCATGCTGATGTTGTCAGTGGAGCTACTTGTACAACCAAAACTGAGAGAGCGTTTGTGAGCAGTGTCTCGAAGTATTTCTGACAACTGCTTTGCCAAAAGGCGCCTTCCAGGACCTGTGACCCCAGAACTGGCAGTATGTCTCCACCTGTGGAAAGGAGGAGACAGACTTGCCATTGAAAGAAGCCCTCCCTCTCCTCAGTTGGCAGCAGACATGCCTAGATAGACATCACTACTGTTGGGTGTTCTAATGCTTGTCAGGTAGTTAAAAGTTAGATGACAAGGGTCTCTGTTGGTTGGAGATTTGGCATTAATTAGAAGTTGGTCGTGAGAGGGACCAGTTACTGAGCACGTTCC
This sequence comes from Macrotus californicus, assembly GCA_007922815.1. Lineage (NCBI taxonomy): Eukaryota > Metazoa > Chordata > Mammalia > Chiroptera > Phyllostomidae > Macrotus > Macrotus californicus. The sequence continues at coordinate 41,549 of VMDR010002037.1, read as the reverse complement.
TACTAGTAAGAGATCGGGAAAGGAGAGCAGTTGAATGGGTAGCAGTCTTTGAACGACTGTGTGATCCTTGTAATTATTCCAGAATGGCCAATTTCTTTTATCGCTGAGGTAAGGAATGAAGCCCTCGAGGAGCTCATGACAGGGATCGGAGAACACCTCAGTTCCATCACTGAAACTGACAGTGCTTACATTTTCTATTTTGTCCCCAAAGCCTTATGCTCAATGTGTCCAAAACTGAATCCAGGGATTACCTCACAGATTGGCGCCCTCTCCTGGAGGAATGGCACCACTATCCTTCCCTCTGCCTGGAGGTTCTTCTCCCCCACCAGCTCCAACCATTGCTGAGTCCTTAAGTGCATCCACATCGCTAACCTCCCTTGCCACCACCCTACTTCAAGATGTCAATGTTTCTCACCTGACTTCACTCTCAGGCTCCCTAGGGTGGTAACTTAGCTGCCAGCAGCCCTGGACCTGCATCTTTTTAGGTTTAAATCCAATGGGAAAGGTCATGTGCCTCTCTCCTAAGGGTTCTAGCAAAATCTCACTGAGTCTCACTGACTCTAATTGAGGCCCCTGAACTGGCTGCTGTGGCCCTGGGGGAGGGGAACACGATGCCTGGATTGTTCTGGCATGAGTCACATTCTTTCCCTGGAGATCCGCAAAGGGGTGAGAATGGAAGAAAGGGTGTCCTCTCAGTGGGAAACCAGGTGCGAATGCCAGGACACAAGCAGATTTGCTCTAAATTATGACAACAACTGACGCACACGGCAGAAGGGAAGGCAGAGAAGCAAGTTCATGGCGAGTGAAGAAAACGGGGCAGTCCACCTAGGGAGTGTGGTAGGCATGGATTAGGGCCATCTAAGAAGCAGAGAGACCAAGGTGAAAATTGAGAGCAAAGTGACGATGTTAAAAGCAGATTTAAAGGGAAGAGGTTTGGGCCTTTGCCTGCCTGTCTTTGAACTCCAGGGAGAAAGACGCACTTGGAGTCTTCCTAAGACTGAAGCCACCCAGTTCTCATTAGTGCTCACTGTTTCACACTAGCATTTTGAGAAGGGCATTGAGGAAGGGTGGTTCCTTGGCTGGTATGAACAGGGCTGTGACCACTAAACTTTACAACTACTGGGTTTATTCCCTGGGATCAGTCCACAGGGGCTGATCTTTTACCTCTTGCCTGCTTGAAAGCCTCAGAGAAGGCGTCTCAGGGGTACACAGTGAATCAGCACTCCTCAGGGACAGATGCCATCACATCATGTGAGAGAAGATTGTGGCTCGTGGAACCAAGTAATTACATGGAAATTTATTCTGTACTAGTCCAGATGGGGTTTTGTTTTACTGTTTTCAAGTGTTTTTTTTGGGGGGGGGGGAGGAGCACAACAAAATGAACCCGAAAGGAAGCTGTAAGTGAAAGCGTCTGCATTACAATCTGGAAGTGATGAACGGAAAGATGCAAAAGTCAGCAGGTTTGCGACTCCGGGTTTTCACGGTCACCTTTAACTTGTCTTCGTGGCGCATGGGCACATTCTAGGTGATTGTCCTCATGTGGAATCACCGTTGAATGTGTGTTCTTTTTGGTGATTTTGGCTGTTAGCCTCGAATATTGCAGCAAATTAATGCCGAATTTGAATTTTAATGCGCACCTTCTCACTTTGGTCCACAAATAAAATAGGGTGCAGGGGTGGGGCAGGTGGGGGATTGGTCTTGGGATGCCAAAGAGTTTTTGGTTACCTAGGGCACTATGTTTTTTAAAATATTATATTAGTTTCAGGTGTACAACATAGAAATTCAACAATTATATTCCTTACAATATGATTACCGCGTAGACAAATGTGATTATCACCACACATTTAGTAAATATCTGCCACCATACAAAGTTATTAGGATAGTATTGCCTGTATTCCCTATGCTGTACACCCCTGTTTACTCATATGTGGAATCTAAGAAACAGAACAAACAGAACAAAACAGAAAGACTCACAGAGGCAGAGAAAACACTGATGGTTGCTGGGGGCGGGGAGGGGGGTGGCAATGGGCAAAAAAGATGAAGGAGATTAAGAGGCACAAATTTCCAGCTATAAAATAAAGAAGTCATGAGCATTACATTTTAATCACCTCTCAGAAGTGGATTAAGTCCTCTGAATACAGTCAGTGGTCTTGATCCACTGGGGAAAGACACCAATCCACCTGTCTGTGCTCAGTTCTGCTTTGCTTGATCTGAGAAGAGAGGGAGAGGTGGGGCATCTGTGTCCACAGGGGCAGAGGTGAGGGGAGGAGGGGCTGATAGTTCAGAGAGAAAACAGAGTTGGGAATATGGCCCTGGTGGGCCCATAGTTAGCCATCACATGCCCAGTGCTCTATCATTCACAGCCACGGAGGCTCCTTGATCCTGTTACATCAGGGTATTCACCTGTGACACAGCTCACCAGGGGTGAGGCCAAGATGCTCAGCTCCCAGGACAGAGGCCAGCACCTGACAGCTGTCCCATCAGAGCCCGAACACACCAAGATTCCCTTTGCCTCCCTTCACTCCTATAAGGGAAGGGGAAAGGAAACAAATAGTTAACACCTGTATGCACTTTGTAATATATATTATTTCATCTATTTCTTTAAAATCTCTTTATATGGAAAGGCTAGCTTGCTAACATCAGGACAATGGCTGGAATTGGACCTGGGTTGGTTTGACTCTGTAGACCACGTTCATCATTAAATGAAGTTTAAATTGAGACCCTGAGCTTTTGGACCTGGTGGGTAGAGAGGGGATGAGGCTGCAGGAAAGGGAGGCATGCTTTTTCTCCGAGAGGCAGTTCTGACCCCTCTGTATCAGCGAGGCTTGGCCTCCCACTCGGCCCGAGCTTTTCTGTGAGGAGAAGCCTCTAAGCAGCCAAGTGTTGAAATGCACAGGGAGGGCAGCCTGCCTCCTTCTGCTTGCTTAGCACTTGGCTGGCACTCCCAATCTTGTTTAACAGCTGACAAGTTGTTAGATCATAGGAGAGTAAAGGCTTCTGAGTTTCTCAGTTTGCTTCTCTGCAAAATGCATGGCACAGACTTCTCTATGTGGACTTGGAAAACTCACTGTTATCTGTATAGAGAACTTCAAGTGCATTAGCGCATTTCTCCAATGAGAATGGAAGCATCATGACCTTGTCCTCTCAGGTTTGCTCTCCCCCTTCAAACACTAGTTCATATGCGGGGCTCTCACCCCCTGAAGCTCAGCAGGCCACCAAGTCTCATTTCCAGTGAGTGTCATTTAAAAGCCAAAGCAAGCTGACTACAAACTTTTTAACATGTGCCTCTCATCTGCTCAGCAGAAATCCCTGTTACTTGTTAATAGTTCCCTTATTATTTTTTTTTTTTTTTGGTAGTGAAACCAATTGAGGCCTTAAATCAGTACCATTCGTTCCATCGTGGGCCATCCGAGAAAACCATTTAGAGTTGTAAAAAGTCATCTGCTCCATCCCGCACTTCCTGCTGCAGGGCAAGGCCCAGCGCCGGTGGAGCAGACCTATAACAGGACAGTACGGTGTGCTGAGCAAGGAGGTCTCCCAGGGGACCGCATAAACACCAGCTCTGGGAGCGCAAGGACGGACTTTCAAAGCGAGGAGACCAGATACATAGCTCATAAAACACAACTCTCTTTACAGCTGGAGTCAGGTTTCTCCATTTGTGCTGTAGCATTTATTTCACAGAAGCTCATGGCATTTAGGGCGAACGACAAGGAAAATGTGTAGAATGCCTCTAAGAGGAACCACAGGCTTGCAGAAAATGAGCTCCCGAGCTTCCTGTAAGGCCCTGCGGGCAGAGTATTCAAAGAGACGAGACGCATGAGAGGTTCTTTCTCATCCGTCTCAGCCTTCCCTTTCCAGACCGAGATTCCTGGAAAGAATTTGTGGTTGGTCATTGACATGTTAGCATCAATTGAATCCTCACACACAGATATAATTTTGAGAAAAACAGATACTGAGGTCTATCAGTTCAAGCCCCTCACTTCAGAGATGAGAGGAATTAAGTGGTAGCCCACCTTGCCTGGGGGCACGAGCTGGGTGGATGCTGGTGAACCTGGAATTGGGTTTGGTGCTCTTCCTACCATGACCAGCTGCTGACTTAGGTCTTCCAGAGGTTTTTACAATGTTGGTCTTAGTAAGGGGTGTCCAACCAGTGGCCAGCGGGCCACATGTGGCCCAGAATGGCTATGAGTGTGGCTCAACACAAAATCATAAATTTACTTAAAACTTTTTTTTTGCTCATCAGTTTTTGTTAGTGTTTGTGTATTCATCATGTGGCTCAAAGCAACTCTTCTTCATCCAGTGTGGTCTAGAGACAGCTGGACATCCCTTACTCAGAGTCTCTTTACCTCTCTTAAAGGAACTTTGGGCATGAACAAGCAACAAGGAAGAAGAATTTCCTGAAATGACTCTAAAATACACACAACTAAATCCAATTCTACCTTGGAAATTCATTGGGGGAATTCTTTTGACCAAGGAAGAGATATTAGTCGGGCTCTGTAAAACTTTAACTCTGAGAAAACTGTCACGAGCTCAATTTGTGTTTCTACACCCAGCACTACTACCATATTTGTAGATGTAGGCTGAGGCCTTTTTTCCTCCTAAAAATTAACTTTGGCTTCTCTTTGAGGTGTCTGCCTCTCTATTTGCACATCTGGACCTTCCTCCCTGGCACTCTAGGGATGGTGTCTTTGCAATCCCCGTATCTGGAATCTTTCCAGTTTTCTTAACAGTTCCCTCAATGACAACAACTTTATTCCTGCTTCTTTCCACTGAAAATGTCCTTTACCCTTTCATAGCAGCTCAGGTTCTAAGAGTCCTTCCATGAATTGTGGATGACCCAGAGGGCCCCTTGCTCGCAATAGCTTGGGGAAACTCCCAGTCTTGTCCTGAAGGAGGGACTCCACCATGGGAGATTCCCTATGGAAGACCCGGCAGTCGCTCCTTCCAGAAAATTCAAATGAAAGACCCAGCAGCCCCAGCACTCACCACTGTCTTGAACTTCCAATAGGGAGACAGGAAGCGGATGCTGTACTGTTGCTTCCTGGCCTGGGAAAGGGGATGCTTGGAAAGGTCGTTTTTGGCCTTCTTAAACTGCCTGAAGGCCGAACTAGGTTGTGTTGAACCAGCCCTTCGTCTGTTGGTGCATCAGCCACCAGTCCAGTTCTGTATCCACATGTCATAGGAGCAACCCTTTCAGATGCAGGAGCTTCCTGAGCTGAAAGGGACCTAGAGGTCCTCTAACCCAAAATGTGCTCCCTAGACCAGCAGCATCAGTCTCACCTAGAACTTGCTGGAAGTGCACATTCTGAGGCCCTGCCCCAGACCTAGAGAATCAGGAACTCTGGGGATGGAGTCAGGGATTCCAGTGTTTTAACAAGCCCTCCAGTGATTCTCCAGCATGCTCAAGTTGAGGAATCATTGCTCAGGTACTTTGAAGTAAGGAATTTGGTTTGTGTCATTGGTTCTCAACTGGGGGACATTAGAATCATTTGGGGAATTTTAAGACAATATGGACATGGAGGTCCCATGCTCAGAAATTCTCATTTAGTTTGTCTGAAGTGGGATTCTGGGACTTCAGCAGTTTTTTAAAGCTCGTAGCTTCTCCTCACTTGAGAACCACTGATCAAACCCAAGTCCTCATCTTCTAGAGGGAGATGGAAACCCAGAGGGGAAAGTGGTGTTCCTGGGGTCCGATGGCGGGGTTGGCTCGTGGAGCTGAGCTGTGAGTAGATCACAGATCTCTGGACTTCTTGACCCATTAGGCTCTTGTCCCTCATAAATATTCCAAACCCAAAGACTCCATTCACAATTTGTGCCAGTCTCAGAGATGAGGCAGACTTTTCTAAAAGGAGATTAGCAGAGCCTATGGATCATAATGACTTCGTTTTGGGGTAGTTTTGCTTTATGCTCATCTAGCTCTTGTAACTGTGCTCATAATGGCTTTCATATGACAGAACTTTAACCTCGCACCCCAGGACCCCGCCCCCCCCCGCCCGCCGGGCCCCTCTGCTCAGCCCTCCCAGGCTTCAAGCTTGACTTGGCCACCCTGCCCCAAGTGCTGCATTTCTTCTGAGGTCAAGGCCCTGAGACTTGGTATCCTATATTTGTAGCTGGGAAACTAACTATGGTGAAGTAAGCAACAGTGCCAGGTCAAAAGACATATTTAATGCATTTCTGCTGAGAATGGGACAAGTTGAGCTAGCGGCTTTTAATGCTGACTGCAGAGGTCTTCTACGGGAAAGGGAAGTTGATGGCAAGAAATGGCAAAGCAAATTTTAGAAGGTTTATTATTATTATTTTTTTTACAAAACAAGATTTACTAAGACTCACTTCACAGAGAAACAAAAGAGTTCCGTGTTCTTTGCTGTCACCCTCTTTGTCCTCTCCTGGGGAGGGCGTGCGTGCACGCACACAGGTGGAATTACTTAGCTTAAGTGTGCTAAGTTAAGAGAAGGCAACGGTTCTGTACAGATCAGCTCGTCTCGGACATCTGAGGGTACCTCCGGCCTGGCTTGCATCTGGCCTAGACAGACTCAACTTAAAAGGCCTCTGTCTTAAGGGAATTCATGTTTTGTCTTTCAGGGGGCAGCACAGGCACCTCCCCGACCACCTCCAGCACTGGCACACCATCCCCTTCAGCTTCTTCTCATCTTTTATCTCCATCCTGTTCTCCTCCAACCTTTCATCTGGCCCCCAACACTTTCAACGTGGGCTGTCGAGAGAGCCAGCTGTGTAACCTGAACCTCTCTGATTACCCACCCTGTGCCCGAAGCAACATGGCTGCCTTGCAGAGCTACCCGGGGCTGAGTGACAGTGGCTACAACAGGCTCCAGAGTGGCGCTGCTGCAGCCACTCAGCCCTCTGAAACCTTCATGCCTCAGAGGACTCCATCCCTGATCTCAGGAATACCAACTCCACCCTCGTTGCCTAGCAACAGCAAGATGGAAGCCTACGGGGGCCAGCTGGGGTCCTTCCCCACTTCCCAGTTTCAGTATGTCATGCAGGCAGGCAATGCAGCCTCCACCTCCTCATCACCACACATGTTCGGGGGCAGCCACATGCAGCAGAGCTCCTACAATGCCTTCTCTCTCCACAACCCTTACAATCTGTACGGATACAATTTCCCCACTTCCCCTAGGCTAGCTGCCAGCCCAGAGAAACTGAGCGCCTCTCAAAGCACTTTACTCTGTTCTTCGCCTTCCAATGGGGCCTTCGGAGAGAGGCAGTACCTGCCCACGGGGATGGAGCACAGCATGCACATGATCAGCCCTTCACCCAATAACCAGCAGGCGGCTAACACCTGTGATGGCCGGCAGTACGGGGCGGTCCCAGGCTCCTCCTCCCAGATGTCCGTACACATGGTTTAATGGCCAGTCCAAACACCACGGAGCCTACGGCAGCCAAGGCCCCGGAGTGTCCATGGGCAGATCCTCCTCTTTGGGAGCCCAATGGCTTTGAAACACAGGAACTGCGTATTTTTTTTCTGGAGGGGGAAAGCATATACACAAGAACAACAAGAGATATTTAAGCCACTGAGATATACTTGCGGCGAAATCGTCTCCGACTCAGTGGCCGTTCTCCTGTCTTCCCAAAGCTTAGTTTTATAAAGCATCGTCTACACCAGAGTGGCCTTTGAAGAAACTGAATAATCATTTTATAATAATGTTAAGGGAGATGCTAGCATTTAGCAGCCATGGAAAGTTAGCCACACACACATGCAGACCTACCCATACATACATGCGTGCATGCATACACACACATGTTCACACACACACACACACACATGCACACTGACTCAGAACTGGGTGAACTCTGTGGAGGGAGGCCCGGAATGGGTGCTTTCACGGACAATGTCTGTGTACAACTCTAGACAGCCGGGGTCAGCAGCAGCTGCCCACTTTCCCCCCTGCGGCTTACCCTGTTTCTGGGATGAACCATGTATCTTGGAACTCCTTCCCATCTCTGAGGGTGGAAAGACATCGGCACAACAACTGGACTTGGCTTCTTGAAGAAGATTGCTTTTAAACTTTGGCTGTCCTCACTCAGCATGCTAGCGTTGACGTCCCAGTGGTCCTGTGAAGAGACGGAGAGAGAGAGAAAGAAAGAATAGAAGGCAAGAGAGAGGCGGAGAGTGAGACTGACAGAGGCGGTGTGAGCGATGTTGAAAGATTTAATTCACCAAGGAAATTTGGTTTGGGCTTGTATTTCCCTGTCCCCCTACAGGTTATTGAGAGGATCACGGTGTTGTTGAGGAGTAACCGTCTCTGGGACACGGTGTATGGTCAAGGGCAGTGGTGAGAGGAACCGGGAAAGGAGCACGTCTTGATCCCACAGCTCTGACCATTGTGATCCAGGAGAGGGTGCGCCACGTGGGAAGTGCTGATTCCAGAGCATGCAGCCTGGCAGGGAAGGGACGTTGGGGGCGGGGTGTGAAGACGGAAGAGTGATAGAACCCCGGCACATGAAGCCAAGTGCAGAGGTGACGAATAGAGGCCTGGCCTTCTATGTGTCAGATCCAGACACCTGGCCTGGGTCGGCTGCCCCAGTGTCCCTGTGGCTGGAGAAATCCTGTCATGTTCCAGGGAATTGCAGATGGGCCTTCTACATCCTTCTGCCTGCCCTTAGATCTCCATTTTTATCAGATAGTTCATTGCATTTTGATGTTTGGGTTTTTGCCTTCATCTCTCCCTTCCCCTTCAAATCCTTTAATGATAAGAAAAACAAGTGGCGTTTGGTGCAAGCTAAACTTTTTAAGTGGTGTGGAAATGCAAATAATACCAAGTAAAATAATACAGATATTATTAAGATTTTTGGTTTTGAGGTGTTGTAGATAAGTGTATTTATGTGCCTAGTGGGGAATTCAATATTATGAATATTAAAAAAGGGGGCAATAAAAAGGGTATGTAAAATATGTATGAAGAAAAGGTGTATAAAAATTTGCCCTTATGCACGGAACTCTGTTTCTAAGTGCCAAGCACAGAAAGCCGCTGAATAAAATCTTTGCCATTGTTTCCTGCGTGTTTGTTTGTTTGGATAAAGTGAACAGCAGCCTGTGCACATGCCCTATGCTTTCCAATGAGCACAGCGCTCTCATCTCCACTGCGGTCCATGATCTTGATTCAGACCCCATGAAGGAAATATAGCCGTCCTCACTTTACGAGTCGTAGTAGCTGAGCTCCACAGATATTGAGCAAATTACCCAGAATCAGCCCGTCAGAGAGGGAAGTAGAACTTGGAAGCAGGTCTGATCTTTCCAGTGGGATGTTCACCTGCAGACCACCTGTAGGAGCCCTCACCTCGTGAGTCTCCTAGCTGCCCTCATCTTAGCCACGGGCTAGACATCACATTACTATCTCATCGAGTCATCCCATAATTCTGTGAGATAGGTATTATTTTCATCATTATTTTATAGATCTGGAAATAAGCTTTCAAAAGGTTAAGTTTTTGACCAAAGCCTCCAGGTTATCAAGTGACTGAGTTGGCAATTTGACCGCAGTAACACTAAGCCCTTCCTCTGGAGCCTGTCCGTTGCATGAGGAGCATGGGGGAGGAAGATACATCCTAAGGGGTGGAGCCACGCCTGCCTCTGTGGCTGGATTTACTTTGTATGTTTAATGATAAATATATACCCTCTCCTTTGAATGTACCACCACAGCACGGGAGGAGTGATTTTGAGTTGTTTTGCAGAAAATGATGACTTCTGAAAGACTAATAATGTGCCTACGGCTCTTCCACATATAAGTACTTTCCCATATTATCTCACTTGAGCCCTGCAGTAACCATGAGATGTGGACAGGCCAGGAAGTATTGTTTTGTAAATGGGGCTCTAGGATTATAAAGACTGTGACACGTCTGTATTTAAGTAGGGCTGGGAAGCAGCAGAACTGGGACTTTAACCTCCCATTCTTACCCCTGCCCTGGACTGTTTCCTGATGGACAGTTACATCGGAAGCCCACTGACCCATTTCACTAGGGCTTGATCTGGGGGGCTTGAATTGCTGACACCCAGACTCATTCACTGGAAATGGAAATTGGTTTGGGGGAGCAAAACCTTAATCATTGCACTGGTTTTATAAATAACTTCAAAGAGTGGCATGCTAGTCAATTCCATGAGCCACCAGACCGTTGCCAAAACAGCTGGGACAATGGCTGACTGAGGACCTCCATGCCCTCAAAACTTAGAAAGACCCCTCTATTTGGAAATCTTTTAATCAACCTTTGACTTTACAATGGTAGACCTAACATGTGAAGCTCACCATTATTTCTTTCTGACTTAGCAGCACACCACACACCACACATTGTTTACTGGTCTGCATTTGAGGTTTTTGGTAACAGACAATCAAAACGTGCCAAGTAGCAAACTTGATTTAGAAATCTCCATATTTTCATTCACTAGTGAGAATAAGAATTTAGATAATTATTTAAGAGTATTAGGCACAGAAAACTCACAGAATTAGAATAATCCAAATCAGTTACATCTGAATTATGGCATATGTTTCTATCTATAACTAAGAAGTCATAAAAATATTTATTTTAACACAAACTGGATAAAGAATTGTCAAGGGTATGCTGTACCCAATTATTAGTCTTAAATGGGATGGAGAAAATTCATTGTAATTGACCTGTTGGCTACATACAAAGGGCTATTAGATATTATTATATACCAAGGCCTATAGAAGGACTATTCCTCTATACGTTGAGGTACTCCACCCTCACTCATGTTTCTTGAGGTAAAGCTGTCTCGTTCCCCTTGACAACCACAATGACTAGGAAAATTCCTGGCCTATTATTGAGTCTCAATACATGTAAATTATTATTGCTGAATTTACCAACCAAACTGATTTTTCAAGGATAGTGCAAAGTGGTTGCATGGCTGAACTATCATTCACTCCAAATTAATGGGACCTTAGTTAACAAGGGTGTATTGTTCTTCAAGTTGTATTGTTTGACAGATAAGTGTAAATTGCATTGAGATACTAGCTTGCCAGCACCCTTACACATAAGGGGGATTAGAACAAATACATGTCTTGTTTCTTTCTTGAAAGGGTTCACTTCTCCACAGTCACGCACATGCGAGGAAAACACTAGAAGATGCTTCTCTAAATCCAGAAGATGCTCCATGTAAGAAGGTGAGGGCAGGGTTGTTGTCACTGGGGTGGCAGAACTTGGTTGAGCTTTGAAGGATGCTCAGAATTTTCGTAGAGGTAAGGTACTACAGGCCAAGAATGCAATCACATTTGAAAAGTCAATAAAATAAGCTTTAGAAGAAAAATGATAGCATCTCAACTCAATCTTAGTAAGTTACTAAAAACGAGACATTCAGAAGTTTCTTGCGGCCCCTGGACTGACATTCTCTTTTATGTGATGCTTTATCATTAGTGAGAGACTGGAGGGCTGAGGCTGACAGGCAGGGCTGTGTGGCAATGACAGTTGGTAGAGTCCTTGCTGAGCTCTCTGAGGATTCAGAGAGGCTCTGCTGTACTGCTCTGCATTGAATAAGCTAATGGAGAGCTGTCCTCCAAAGGACACCCAGCCACAAAGTTTCCACAAAGCGTATCTGCTTGTGATGGTCAGTTGGAGATCTGATTTCCAGAAAGGGCCATGCCTGTGGCCAGCTTCACTAATACACCTGGTTCAACTCAATAAATATTTAATGCCGACTCTGCATCAAGCACCACTCTTGGATGAGGCTATAGCAGTGAACAATTAGACACGTTCTTGCTTTTGAGGCGCTCATGGTCTAGGGGGAGACTGATAGGGACTACATTAGTCCCTCCTTATCTGCAGTTTTGCTTCTACAATCTCGGTTCTCCACAGTCAACCGAAGTCTGGAAACTTTACGTGGAAAATTCCAGAAATGAACAATTCACGTTTTAAATCACACAGTGTTCTGAGTGGTATGATGAAACCTCATGCTGCCCTACTCCGTCTTGCCTGGGACACGAGTCATCCCCCTGTTCAGGGTCATGACCCCGCGTACATAACTCCCAGGTTAGTCACTTGGTAGCCATTTCAGTTACCAGATTGACTGTCATGGTATTGTGGTGCTGGTGTTCAAGTCATTCTCGTTTCACTGAACAAAGATCCCCAAATACCGATACTGGCAGTTTGGATGCCAAAGAGGAGCTGTAAAGAACTCCTTTCAGGGACAAGGTGAGAACAGCACAATAAGACATTTTGAGACAGACCACATCCACACAACTTTTATTACAGTATATCGTTGTAATTATTTTATTTTAATATCAGTTATTATAGTTAATCTCTCACTGTGCCTACTTTATATATTAAACTTTACAGGAAAAAACATCATACAGATGGTCCTCAACTGACAATGTTTTCAACTTACGGTTTTCAACTTTACAATGCCTACTTTGAATTCTGATCTTTTCCTGGGTTATTGATATGTGGTACAATATTTTCTCATGGTGCTGGGCTGTGAGCCGCTACCAGACAGCCATGAGATTATGAGGGTAAACAATTGATACTCCGCAGTATACTGTGTTGCCAGCATTTTTGGATATTGTGTTCTGAGCACATTTAAGGCAAATTAGATTAAACTATGACATTTGGTAGGTTAGGGGTAGTAAATGAATTTTCAGCTTACCATGTTTTTAACTTACAATTGTTTTTATCTGGACATAACTTCATTGTAAGTTGTGGAGCATCTGTAGATACAGGATTTGGTACCATCCCTGGTTTCAGGCATCCACTGAGGGTCTTAGAATGTACCCTCCCTGAATAAGGGGGGACTACTGTTCTCTAGTAAACAAAATGAATAGTGTAATTTCCGATGGAAAAATCATGTTGAGGAATTTAAAAGGAATAGGATGATAGAGAGTGATTGGGGAGTAAGGATAAAGGCTCACTCAGGGTTTTCTGCCAAAGCAGCCATCATGTCAGAATGTATGTACGCTAAGGGTGGCCACGCCCTCCCTGGAAGATGATCTGCTAGACTTGCATTGGCTGGGGCCAGGCGTTTTTGTCCTTCCAAGAGCTTGGTGGCGTTGATATTGACTGAAGCCCTGCTGCTGGCCTTCTGGGACTGGGGCCATTTACAGACTCCTCAGTGCCCTGTCTTCTGCATGGTCCCAATAAAGTCCTATTTTTATGAATTCCTTGGCAGAAGGATGAAAATCATCCCTTCTATCTGCCTTTATTAAAGGTTAAAACTAATGAGCAGACAACCAGTGAATAACAATCAGATTACTACTGAACAAGAATGAAGAAGAAAAAATATGAACCACAGCTTGGTATTCTACAACTTTCTCAGGACTGTTCTACGTTATATGGGGACATGGAAAATTTCTACCTTGAAGAAGATTTCAGGTTGGTTAAGAAGTCAAGGTCTATGCATACGAAGCAGTGACCAGTAAAAGTATTAGATCGGCAGTAAGGACCGTGTAGGTACACCTCTTCTTACCACACTCTGTGTTACTGCATTTTGCAGGGGCTGGGTTTTCATCAACATGGATTCAAGACCCTACACTAGCAAAAAATTATGACTTGTTGGAAGCCTAGGTGATGTTTAGTATTTTTTTTAGCAATAAAAAATTTTAAATTAAGTTATGCAATTATTTTGTAGGCATAATGCTACTGCACATCTAATAGACTACAGTATAGTATAAACATAACTTTTATATACTTGGCAAAACAAAAAAATTACGTGACTCACTTTATTGCGATATTCGCTTTATGGTGGTGGTCTGGAACCAAACCCGCAATATCTCTGAGGCAGGTGTGTCTAAGTGGCACAATTTTAGAAGGGAACACATTTTTATTGAGTGTTTATTACATGTTACACATTATGCAAAGTTATCCTCTAATCCTTGCAGCTACCTTGTAGGATTTGTAATTCAACCCCTGTTTTATGGATGGGGGAACTGAAACTCATAGAGGTTAGCAATGCACACAAAATCACAGAGCTTCCCGGCAACAAAGACAGGGCTCCAACCCAGGCCCTTCCACTCCTATGTTCTTCTAAAACTGAGGTTTATAGGGACTGTAATAAAGAGAGAAGTGTTGGTGGAGAAGGTTGCACTTGAATTTTCCTGGAAAGAATTCATCAAGTCTGCATACACTGAGGAGAAAGGAGGGTGGGAAGCAGCACCGTTTAGAAAAGTATTCTCCACGTGGGACAATGAGATGCGGTGGTGGGGGTGGGGGAGAGCACGTTGACTCTCTTCGGTCAAATCTCAAATCTCTGAAAGTCAAAAAAAAGAAAAAGTTCTCCCTGCTCCTCCCAACACTGTGACTCCGCATTTCCTTTTTCTTATGTGTGATGTCCTAGCCTTGCAACTTGGGCAGTTCAGGATTCCATCGTGTCTCATTGGGAACATTCACCCTGGGAAGAACCAGTAGGGCCTGGGAGGTGGTGGTCAAGCTAAATGCCCTACAACAGAGCCCCCCCACCCCATACCCTCTCCAAGCCAGCGCCCCAGAGGAGGGGCACTGCGGCTCTCTGAGGTCAGTTCTGCACATGGCTCCTTGCTCCCCCAGCCAGGCATGAGTGCCTCGTGGGCTGGGGAAAGGGGACCTTGCTGCCTAAGGCCGAGAAAACATTCATCATGCTTTCCTTCTTAGCTCATTTTACTGCCCACAGCACTCATCTTTTACGGGCCAGCCTAATGGCATTTCCCACTTCAGATGCTTCCTGCTCACACTTTCTGCCTCTATTAGACTTTATAGCAGGTTCTGCTGAGGCGCAGAAAAGAGGTTTTGAGTCCTTTTTAATATTTTCACCCAGTAAAGCTGAAATAGACAAAGGGGGCTGCCAAAGGATTGCCGAGTTGACCCTCCAGCAGTTCCTCTTTCTAGAGGAAGTTTCTGGACTCCATGAAGAGGATTCTTGGCCTTCTCCCCTTATTTCCATACTGCATACCTCCCTCCACCCATAGAAAGGTAAAGCTCCTCCTAAGCTTTCTCTAGATGATGTACCAGGAAAAAAAACCCTCATATTAATACACTGATGTTTCTTTCCCACTCATCTCCAACATGGGCTTCCTGGGTAGGGGACTCTTCTCCAAGCGGTGATTCTGGGAACCAGGCTCTTTCCTGTCTCTGCTAGCTTTGCAGTACCTCTCCACCGAGGGACCAGAGAGAGAACAGAAACAAGTTCAGCAATCCCTTCATCCAGAAACGGCTCCCAGAAACACGTAGGCAAACTGCCGAAAGTTCCACTTCCCACTTCCAGGTTCTGCTGGTCTGGGGAGACTTTTTCCTCAGTGCTGGTTTTGTTTCTTCACAATATGGGCTTACGTACATCTTTTCATTAAAGCTCTCCAAGCGTTGCCCTCACATGGGCTCATTCACACAGGCCAGGGAAGGCCTTTCTTAACCATTCAGAAGCAGGGTAGATTGAGGCCTCAGTGAAATAATCAGGAAAAAAGCCAGAAGATCCAGAGTTGGAAAGACTCAGTTGCCTGCTTACACAACCATGATACAAGACTCTTCATCACCCAGAGACACCCTCTCTGATGTAGCTGGACAGAGCTACCCTAAAGCAAACCGACAGTGTTGAGATTGGCAGAGATTGTGTCTGGAGCACCCAACCTGTCTCTAAGACAGACACGTGCTTGCGTAGTAGCTGGAAAGTTGACACAGAAGGTGGGAGGATCCATATGTCATATCAGATAATTTGACAATGTCCAGGAAGCCCAGCATATCCCATTTGGGAGGGCTTAAGGAAGATATTTCCAGATGGTAGTGAGCTACGGACCCAACTGAAGGCTGGTCCAAAGTGGCTGCCAAATGGCTCATGTCTTACAAGGTGAAAGCAAGAGTGGAGTCAGTCATCTCCCTCAATGTGGCCCTCCACAAGACCTGGTAAATAAAGTTACCCTGTGAGTGTTAAACTAATTAGTCTTTCTGCGGTGACAACTTCATCCAGCTGTGTGTTCTTCTCTTTGAGTGTCAACATAAGCCATACTCAATATTTCATGACAAAGCAATACTGGCAACAAAAAGAGTTTCTGGAATAGAATTAATCCACAAGCCTGGAAGTAATATTCACCCAAACTTATTCAACTAAACCTGCAACAATGGCTCGTCAACACGCAGTGAGCATCTATTTTGTGCAGTACATAGTGCTAGGTGTTAGTAATATATAGATAAGTAAGAGCTGGCCCAAATAATTTAGGAACTCACAGCCTAGTGTGGAGACAGCAGAAACAGAAACAATTATTATTATGAAATTCTATGGTACAGAGCAACATGGATGCTGTGGGAGCAAGGAAGAGAAATAGTTTGGGTCAATTCAGAGTGTGAGAAAGACTTTCTGGAGATAACAATGGTTAAAAGCAAGACTGCTTAACACAGACATAGGATCAACTGAAGACCAGGGTGGTCTACAGTAATGCTCCTAAGAAATGGGTAGCCCACTGCCACACAAGGCAGTATGACTGTGGAGTTCTGGGAAATTTCCTGTAAGAGGAAATGGCTCTGGAATGTTAGGAAATAACAGTACATGCTCTAACATTTAGAGTCCAAGGGATGAGGTGCCATTAAGTATGTGGAAGCTGAGTTTGATTAAAAAAAAAGTGCTGGCTAGCTCCAGGAGATACAAGAGGTCATATCATGGAGACACAGGGACAGGTAGGGCACACATCATCTTGCTATATCATTTTTATCCATAACTATTCCAGAAAGGATTGCAGGAACCCAAGCAGAACGTCAACTCTCTTGCATATATGAAGAGCAAAACCACGTATAGCCATGTCATCGTCGCACCAGGAACCTGCTGGTGAGAATGTGTGCAGGCACTTAACCCACCACAGAAAAGCCAAGCACAGAGTGAAAAGGTCACTGTGGGAAGGTGTGAGATGTGTGGGGAAAGCCAAATCACAGAAGAGTTACCCATGCAAGGGCCAAGTCAAGCAAGCTTCAACAGGGGCCGTCTTGCCTGTTCAGGAATTTCATAAGTCCACACTCTCAAGAGTGCTAGCAGAACCCAGAGATCAAAAATTATGAGTTATTTAACTTGGCCTCCAGTATGACTAGCTCTTTTGTGACTTGGCTGTTCTTGGGGATGTCACACCTTGATTCTTTTGGGCTTTACTGAAGAATATTTTTTTAGGTGCGTTTTAGACTTTCAATGACATAGTCCTCTTTCTGTTTAGAGAAATAAGTAAAGAAGAATCAGTAGTAGGAGATGTATTCATTCCAGCTCATTATCTCAGGGAAAATTGCTGCTTTGGAAAGAGTTGTGCTTCAGGATCACAAGCTCCAGTGGGACCTGTTGTGGCATACAAAACCATCCTTATTCTCCACTGCTCTAAGCAGTAGACCTGATCAGAACTAGCAGACATTAAGAAGGGGGTTGGAAGATGGTAGAGTAATCCTTAGACTTAACTGAGGAGCATCTATTTTTGGTTTCAGCTCTCCTGAATGCCATCCTCCAGAAACTCTGAGGACGAGATGTGTAGGATGTTTAAGCCTGAGACCTCTCATCGGTTCCAAGGGAGCACAGATTTCACAGACCTTCCAAGCTCAGGATGGAGTGCTGCTGTGATCAGAAGAGAGCAGGAAGCCAGCCTGAAGGCCAGATCCAGAAATCAGGAACAACAAGAAATGAGCAGAGACTTTTGTAGAGCCCAAAGGCAGCGACTCTCCAAGAGTCTGGTCTTCTAACTCACTTTTATAGGTCAGGAGATGACAGAGTGAAATTCACTCTTGTTTAATTTCCATTGACTGCCCCCTGGAAGCAGAGGTTTTATTAGCAGGTTTTGCTTCTAAAGAAGCTATAGTCTTTGGGCCATATCCAGTGATTTTCCTGCTACAGCATGGAAGGCAGCACACAGGGAACATGCTCTAGATATGTTTTTAAAAGGCCTGGCTATGAGCCTTTGATTCTACTTTTTATTAGCTGTGAAATGCAGATCATAATCCACCTCCTAGATTGTTAAAAGAGCATGTAATCAAAAGCCCTGCTCTCAATGAGGGCCGTATAATAGGCACTTGATAAACGCTAGTTGTGACGGTGTTCATCCATCTGTCTTCCTGATATAAAATAACAAGTTAGCAAAAGCTGCTTCAAACAAGACATGATTAGAATGGCGTGACTGCTGGTTCCATTCAAGCTGATCTGAGGAGCTTTGAACCGGTAAAATTCTGGTCTAGGTCAGATTGCACTTGGTGGGAGCATCTGCCTGGTAAACAGGGTTACCTAGGAATGCTAGTTTGGTGTCTCACTGGGTCATTCACGAGAATGAGAGTGGCATGCATGGGCCAAAAGGGTAGTAGATTCAAGTTCCAGCCTTGCCAAGTCCCAGGTGGCCGCATTACAGGCTTCGGCCCTTTCTGGGCCACAGTTTCTTGTCTTTAAAAGAGAGATGTCACAGGAGGTGATTTCTAATGTCTCTGCTCCATAAAAACTGGCTGGGTTGTGTCCATGATTTTTGGTCAATCTTTGGAGTAGATTCTGCTTAAAGAAATTAAGTGCAAAGCAAGATCAGCAATAACCTGATAAATCTTATTTGTGTGACAAATCAGACTTGAAACTTGGGCATCTCATCTCTGCCTAAGTACTTCTAAATAATTCTTAGTTTGTGTTGAAACATCCTTGCTTCTTCACAGCCACAACCCTCCAACAAATATGAAACCCTGAAGAGGACATTTATCTTTAAGCATTTGGTAGTGAAGATCCCGAGATTTAGAACCAGAACACAATTTTTTCACTTGCTGTCATTCAGTTTCTCTGAACCTCTGTTTCCTTCATCTATAAAATAAGAATAATTATGACTCTCTTACTTATGAAAGGGGAAGGACTACATTACTTGGGTCAAATATATATATCTCCACAATTAGGGTAGTATAACTACTCTATGTGTGTATGTGTTTGTGTATATATATATATATATATATATATATATACACACATATACATGTTATATATACATATATTTATGCACATATGTGTATCTATATTTATGCTCCCCTAGTGAATTCTAATACTCAAGGATAGGAGGAGTTTTTCTTTTACTTTCTCTTTTTTTGTTTATTTTCTATATTATTTTGTTTTTTTTAATATATTTTATTCATTATGATATTACAGTTGACCCATTCCTCCCCCCCTTTTATTCCCCTCCACCCTGCACACCACCTCCCACCAGCATTCCCCGCCTTTAGTTCATGTCCATGGGTCCTACATATAAGTTGTTTGGGTTCTACATTTTCTATACTGTTCTTAACCTCCCCCTATCTATTTTCTGCCTACCATTTATGCTACTTATTCTCTGTACCTTTTCCTCCTCTCTCCCTCTTCCCCTCCCCTACTGATAACCCTCCTTGTGATCTTCATTTCTGTGATTCTGTTCCTGTTCCAGTTGTTTGCTTAGTTTGTTTTGGTTTTTGTTTTAGGTTTGGTTGTTGACAGTTGTGAGTTTGTTGTCATTTTACTGTTCGTATTTTTGATCTTCTTTTTCTTAGATAAGTCCCTTTAACATTTCATATAATAAGGGCTTGGTAATGATGAACTCCTTGAATTTGACCTTGTCTGGGAAGCACTTTATCTGCCCTTCCATTCTAAATGAGAGCTTTGCTGGAGAGAGTATTCTTGGATGTAGGTCCTTGCCTTTCATGACATGGAATACTTCTTTCCAGCCCCTTCTTGCTTGCAAGGTTTCTTTTGAGAAATCAGCTGATAATCTTATGGGCACTCCTTTGTAGGTAACTGTCTCCTTTTCTCTTGCTGCTTTTAAGATTCTCTCTTTATCTTTCATATTGGGTAGTGTAATTATGATGTATGTGCCTTGGTGTGTTCCTCCTTGGGTTCAACTTCTTTGGGACTCTCTGAGCTTCCTGGACTCATGGAAGTCTATTTCCCTTTGCTAGATTGGGGAAGTTCTCCTTCATTATGTTTTCAAATAAGTTTTCAATGTCTTGCTCTTCCTCTTCTCCTTCTGGCACCCCTATGATTCGGATGTCGGAACGTTTAAGGTTGTCCTGGAGATTCCTAAGCCTCTCCTCATTTTTTTTTAATTCATTTTCTTCATTCTGTTCTGGCTGATTGTTTATTTCTTTCTTCTGGTCCAAACCATTGATTTGAGTGCTGGTTTCCTTCCTGCCACTGTTGGTTCCCTGTACATTTTCCTTTATTTCACTTTACATAGCCTTCATTTTTTCCCTCTATTTTGTGACCATACTCAATCAATCCTGTGAGCATCCTGATTAAGAGTGTTCTGAACTGTGCATCTGATAGGTTGGCTATCTCTTTGTTGCTTAGTTGTATTTTTTCTGGATATTTGATCTGTTCTTTCATGTAGGCCATTTTTTTTTTTTGTCTTGGTTCGCCTGTTATGAAGTAAGGGGTGGAGCCTTAGGTATTCACCAGGGTGGGCAACTCACGGCACTGCGTTGTGACGCTGTCTTTGGGGGAGGGGTCAGAGAGGGAACAATGCCGCTTGCTTTGCTGTCTGCCGGCTTTCAGTCACTCCCGCTGTGACAAGCAAATGGGGTCCTTTTGGTGCTGATTCCCAGGTGGGTGGTTTTGTGTATGTTCTAGGACCCTGTGGGTCTCTCTAATGAACTCTCCTGTGAGGCTGGGAGTTTCTCCTGCTGCCGCCTCAACCCCCTCAGGTGTTTTCAGTCAGAGGTTTTGAGGCTCCCCACCACCCTCCCGCTGGAACCCTGTGTTGTGCGGTCTGTCTCACTCCTCAGTTGTTCCTTTTGGTTTATCTGCCCGCAAATGTGGGACTACCCACTGCATCAGCCACTGCCTTGCCCATCCCAGTCCTCCAGGCGCCACCTTGCCGCAAGTCCTCTCCGCCTGGCAGTCCATCTCCACCCCTCCTACAGGTCTGGATGAATGTTTCTTCTTTAACTCCTTGGTTGTCAGGCTTCCATACAGTTTGATTTTCTGTCAGTTCTTGTAGTTTTTGTTTTTAAATTTGTTGTTGTCCTTCTTTTGGTTGTGCAAGGAGGCACAGTGTGTCTACCTATGCCTCCATCTTGGCCAGAAGTTCTTTTTTATTTTCTTGATGGGATTCAGCACAGTATTGGAGTCACAATAGATGATAAACTAATTATGAGTTAACTTTATCTGATATGAATTCAATATTTTCTTTACATATTCAATTTTTAAATGTATAAAATGACTTTCTTTTCTTTGTAACACTACAGAATATATTCAATAATTTTTTTTTCCTGTCATGCTTTTTCATTTGGTATGTGTCTTTCCAGGTTCTTTTCTAAGCCTGTTCAGCCCACATTCTCATGTATCTACTTACACTTACACATACATTCACATAGGTTTGTACTATCTTCTATTTGTCTTTGAAAGTCTTTAACGAAAAAGTACAATGTCATACATATTGTTCTATAGATAGCTTTTATTTTATTTTTACTTTTTTAAAGTCATTCTTACTTTTTTTAAAAAGAGTTTATTTATTTATTTTTAGAGAAAAGGGAAAGGAGGAAGAAAGAGAGGGAAAGAAACATCAATGTGTGGTTGCCTCTCATGTGGCCCCTACTGGGGACCTAGCCCACAACCCAGGCATGTGCCCTGACTGGGAGTCAAACTGGTAACCCTTTGGTTTGCAGCCTGTGCTCAATCCACTGAGCTACACCAGCCAGGGCTATAGATAGCTTTTAAAAATTAATTTCATTTATCCCATAGCTGGTTGTATCTGTTTCATGGACAAACATACTGTAAATTTTATCCAGTTTTCTACAAGTAAGCATATAGGTCATATCTATCTATCTATCTATCTATCTATCTATCTATCATGCCAATCTAAACAATGCTGAAATACAAATTTTCAATATATGTTTTGGCCACTTGTAGGCATTGAATCTTAGCTTAACCTCGCTGTAGCCTTTGTGTGTTGAATCTGTTGGAAAATTATGTTGGATTCCAAAGATAGACTTGGCTCTTAGCGACCTATCAAAGCTTCTTTAGCTCCAGCATAATGCTCAAGTGAGCAAGGCTTACCCAACAGCTGCCACCAAGCCCGGTACCCCCACACAGACCATCCTGTGGGCTTCAGCAGACCTGACCGTGAACACAGTGGCTGCTGGCTCTGGCAACCTCTGTCTCTCTCCCACAGACGTGGAGGGCAGGGGTGGGTTCTCCTGCTAACCATACATAGACAATTTTAGCAACAGCTTGCCTGGCATCTGTTTCACCAGCTTCTTAATCTCAGCACCATTAGTAAGTGACACCATAAATAAGATCACCGGTGAGTGCCTGGAATCTTGGGATGGGCCAGGAATTTGACCTGGAGATTCTGGAGGATCTGACAAGAGCGGTCTTGTGGTAAATTAATATCTGTGATAAAAAAAGGGTGACTCTAGCACATAGCTGAGTGGACACGCAGGTTTCCCAGCCTGGAGGTGCTCCATAAATAAGATAAAGTTTCCTGACCTATCTCTGGGATTATCTGTAGTCATGGTTACAGCATGTGGTAGCTACAAGTCCTTTCTGGGGCTTCAGACTTTAGCCCAGAGGTTGCAAACTGCTGGTATGTTGTTAGTAAACATGGAAAATGCTAAATATTTTTTAAAAATATTGACCAACCTTTAAAAATTGGGAGATTTTACATGAAAGTCTGGATTTTGGGTGTCTCTTGGGAAAAAAAATAAAGGAAGACTTGTTGACATTGTGGCCACAGTTTCATGTGGCACACTCTTCAGAAGGGTCATGAGCTCTCCAGTTTGACAGTCTTTATCAGGTCTGCCTCCCTGGCCTTTGCATCTATAACTTCTGGCCTCTAGCTTGGATGTGGGGACATTTACAACTCAGAAATTATGTTACCATGTATTGCTAACCCCTCACACAGTGTGAATTTACTGGCAACCTTCAGCACTTCTGACTCTCAAATATTTCCTTCTTTCGTGTACACAGAGGGCACAAATGCCAGCATTAGGATTCACTTGATGATAAGTAAGAGCCAACATCTATCCTAGCAGAATTGTTATCACTGTCTTACAGACAAACTGTGGCCAGAGAGGTTAAGTAAATTGTCTGAGGTCACAGAGGTAGTAGGTGGTACAGTCAGTATTTGGACACAGGCAGTCTCTTTCTAGAAGCTGTGTTTAGAATCACTATACTTTACTTCCCCAGTCCCTTCCAAAGATGAAAATGCCTCCAGATAAAGGGAGACTTGGAGTGTTAAGCTGATACACTGAATACACTGAGTGAGGAATCATACATAGTTGACAGCTATGTCTTTAGTTTGTGAGTCCGCGAGGGTATAGAAAGGGCCTGAAGGAGGGTGGGTAGGACACTGAGAAGAATCTCCTAGTTGAAGATCAGAACTGGGCAGGGGAAAGCCCTGGTGTTTAGGAGAATAGAGTCAAAGGACAGTATTGATACAAGAGATAGGACTCCTGATGAGGAACAGAATGCATATTCTGAGGACCTACAGGAACAAAGGATCACCAACGTGATCAAAGGGTTTTAGGTGAAAGACGGGAGATGAGCTTGGTGTCAACATAAAAGTACAAGATAAGTTGAAGCTTGTGAAAAAGTGATAAATCTCCTTTTGCTAAAACATGCTCAATTGTTTAATGAATGCTTAGAATGTACGGCAGACGCGAGAAGGAGCAAAGACCTCTGTTTCTAACAAGTTTTCATTTTCTTCACCAATGAGAAGTGTCTTCATACTGCAAAGTGTAGAATAGATGTAATTAAAAGGGAATTGAAGGCCAAGATAGGTGAGAAGACAGAATGAGAGTCCTAAGAACAAGGTAGGTATGGCTCAGTGGGTGGGTAGAACGTAGGTGTTGGACTTGGACTGACTTAGGTTGGACTCTTAACTCAGCCTGATTCTACTAGCATAACCTTGGTCAGCTCTCTTCTCTGAACCTCAGCTTTCATGGTTAGGATTAAATGAGTTATGTATGTTAAATGTGTAGCACATAGCAGACCCTCAGCACATAGCTGAGTAGACAGACATACAGGTTTCCCAGCCTGGAAGTGCTCCATAAATAAGATTAGGTTTCCTGACCTATCTCTGGGAGTATTTGTAGTCATGGTTACAGTATTTGGTAGGTGCAAGCATTTTCTGTGACTTGAGGAGGGAACTTCAGACGTCAGTAAATTGAATTCTTTAGATGCAGATGGATCAGACCCTGAATACCAGAAGAATTTATAGATGAGACATAGGAACTATCCTTGGTAATGGTTAAGAATCACAAATATTGAGAAAGGTCCTAGAAAAATTGAAGAAGGGCAGATGTTATTATTTTGAAAGAGGAATTGGAAGAGAGTTTAAATACTAGAGACTTGCTGTCAAATCCAGGCAACATTCTGGAATATATTAATAAGCAGATGGTTTGAAATAAAGGCAGAAAATGGTTTAGAAAAAAACAACAAATGGTTTACTAAAGACAATAAAATAACGATTACTAGGTGTCAGGCCAGGATTGTTAAGAAAAAAGTTATTCTAAACAAGTCCCATTTTAAGTTTTTGTCAAAGTTACTGAACTAATTAATTAGGAGGACACTTTGGATTAGCTAACCACACCATTGGTATAACATCTGACAAAGATTTCAAGATATTTTGTTGATAAGATGGTGAGGCTTGAGTTGAATGACAACACAGTCCAAGCTTGTAGAATTCAAATGTTGCTCATAAGTAGACCGTTCTCAATTCTTGAAGGAGCTCCCCCACCCCTCCAGCTATGCCACAGGATTCTCTACTTGGTCTTACTCTCATTGACATCTTCATCAGCAACTAAAATGAAAATAAATGACATGGCAGACAAATTCATAGTTCATATAAAAACTGAAAGTAAATAATACACTAAATGAGGAATCGAGATCCAACAACACATTGCAAATCTTCAAAATGGGCCAATGATGAAAATCAGCAAACTCATCAGAAGTGCTTATTTAGTATGACTTTTAAATTTTAATGTTCAGTTCTTAAAAGTATAAAAAGGAGGAAAACAATGTCGAAAGAAGCACATGTAAAGAGATCTTGTTTTCTCTTTCTGTTTGGAGTTGTTGATGGAAATTTTAATATGAGTCAAAGTATGCTGTGACTCCTAAAGTAGTGGATTCAATTTCAGGCTGAAGTGAGATAGTGAGATAATACACTGGACTCTAGTCAGACTATGTCTGTAGTAGGAGTAATTGGAGTACTGGCAGTGATTTAGGTGCTAATATTTATCAAGCACTTTTTCTATACCTGGTACCATATTTTTACATGAATGAATTAGCTTAACATGCACAGCAGTATTAGGCTAATGGCTGAAAAAACTCTAAAATCTCAGCCTAGTGTGATTTAATATAATAAAATTTTATTTTTGCCTGTTACACAGCAGTGTGGGTCATGGGGAGGGGGCAAGGGGATGCAGCCACACAAAGACTCAAGTTCTTTCCCCCTTGTAGTTCCATCTTCCTCTAGGTACTTGGGATAATCTCCATTCAATAGGCAGATGAAAAAAGAAAAGAAAACTTCTGCTCAAGATGGAGGCATAGGTTGTCACCTCTTCACACAATCACAGCAAAAATTACAACTAAATTACAGAACAACTATCACCCAGAATCATCAGAAAATTGAGCTGTATGGAAGTCTTACAACCAAGGAATTAAAGAAGTCACATTCATCCAAACAAGTAGGAGGGGTGGAGATGAGGAGATGTGGAGACAGGGAATGGTGGTCCCACACCCACGTGTGGTGGATAAAAATCAGGGATATTTCAGGAGCGAGGGATCCCAGCCCCACATCAGACCACCCAACTTAGGGTTCCAGTGTCAGGAAGATTAAGTCCCCATAACTTCTGGCTATAAAAACCAGTAGGGGTTGGGACAGAAGAAACTGCAGGATTCTCAAGTATCTCCTCTTAAAGAGCCTGCAATAGTCTTAGGACTTGTGCAGACTCACTCCCTCTGGGCTCCAGCACCAAGGCAGCCGCTGGAAGGGCACCAATGGCACACGAGGAGAAACTGAATTGGCATCAGGATGGGTGCCAGGGAAAAGCTTTCTCCCCAACAAAATTTCAGAGGCTAGTCAGTGGCCATTGTCCCTTTTCTGAGCTCTCCCTCACACAGAGCCGCAGAGCAGTGAGTGACACCATATCTGAGACTCCATCAACCTATTTCACACAGGTTGCCCCACCCTGGTGATTACCTAAGCCTCCACCCCATCTAACTTACAGGTGTGCTTTTCTACAATAGGCCATGCAGCTAAGACAGGGAGTCAAAGCAGCTCTATCTAATACATAGAAACAAACATGGGGAGGCTGCCAAAATCAGGAGACAAAGAAATGTGGCCTAAATGAAAGAACAGAACAAAACTGCAGAAAAAGAACAAAACAAAATGGAGATAGGCAATTTATCAGATGCAGAATTCAAAACGCTGGTGATAAGAATCCTCAAGGAACTCACTGAGTCCTTCAACAGCATGAAAAAGACCCAGGCAGGAGTGAAGGTTACACTAAGTGAAATAAAGAAAAATTTACAGGGAATCAACTTGGAGTGGATGAAGCTGAGGATCAAATCAATGATTTGGAACATAAGGAAGCAAACAAAATGACCAATCAGAACAACAAGAAAAAAGAATCCAAAAAAATGAAGATAGGGTAAGGAGCCTCTGGGACAACTTCAAATGTACCAACATTCAAATCATAAGGGTACTGGAAGGAGAAGAGAAAGAGCAAGAAATTGAAAACTTATTTGAAAAAATAATGAATGACAACTTCCCTAATTTGATGACGGAAATAGACATCCAAGTCTGGGAAGCACAGAGAGTCCCATACAATATGGACCTAAAGAGCACTGCACCAAGACAAATCATAATTAAAATGCCAAAGGTTAAAGATAAAGAGAGAATCTTAAAAGTAGCAAGAGAAAAGCAGATAGTTACCTATAAAAAAAGTTCTCATAAGACTGTCAGCTGATTTCACAAAAGAAACTTTGCAGGCAAGAAGGTACTGGTAAGAAGTATTCAAAGTCATGAAAGGCAATGACCTACATCCAAGATTACTCTATCCAGCAAAGCTATCATTTAGAATGGAAGGGCAGATAAAGTGCTTCCCAGATAAGGTAAAGCTAAAGGAGTTCATCATCACCAAGCCATTATTATATATGAGATGTTAAAGGGACTTATTTAAGAAAAAGAAAATCAAAACTGTGAACATTAAAATGGTAATAAATTCACAACCATCAACAAACTAAACCAACAAGCAGAACAGAAATAGAATCATAGATATGGAGATCATTTGGAGGGTTATCAGTTGGGGGGGGAGGGGAGGATGGGGAAAAGGATGCAGGGATTAAGAAGTACAAATTGGGCCCTGGCTGGTATGGCTGTGCACCAAAGGGTCGCTGGTTTGAGTCCCAATCAGGGCACATGCCTGCGTTGCAGGCCAGATCCCCGCTGGGGGGGGCGCATGAGAGACAACCACACACTGATGTTTCTCTCCCTTTCTTCCCCTCTCTAAAAGTAAATCAATAAAACCTTCAAAAGAAGAATTATAAATTGGTAAATACAGAATAGACAGGGGGATAGTAAAAACAGCATAGGAATTGGAGTAGCCAAAGAACTTATATACATAGCCCATGTACATGAACTAAGGGGGGATTGCCAGAGGGAATGGGGGATACTGGGTGAAGGAGGGTAAAGGGAGAAAATTGGGACTTTTGATTGATAGCATAATCAATAAAATATATTTTAAAAAAGAGAAGAAAGGTCACACAAGAATTTGGGGTGGGGGGAAGAGAATAGATCTGAAAGTGGTATGTATCACCTCTGCTCACCTTCCATTGCCCAGAACTCAGTCACATGGCCTCTGCAGACTGCAAGGAGACTGGAACATGTGCTCCAGCTGGGTGTGTGAGGATGAACAGAATGCAGCTACTGGTCAGCACTCACAGCCTGGATCAACACACACCTAAGAGGTAGGTAGCACTATTAACCCCATTTTAAAGACAGGAAAGACCAATTCAGTGTGGCACAGTTCAGATCTGTGTATTATACTTAAAGAAGAATAATGACAAGTGACATGTTTCAAAGAAATGGGACTAACCTTTTAACAGATGTCAGTGAGTTTGCAGAATTGTTTATGTAAAACTTGTGAAGGAAAAGGCACATGGATGCTAGGATAAATATCTTCAAATAGTTAAAGAGTTGATTTGAACTAGAAGTAAAAGAAATGATTTTCTAGAAGTTGAAGTCATTCTATAAAGTCATGATTCCTGGCATTGCTTCTAAGAGCTCTTTGTCCCTAGAGAGTTCCTGTGGAGACAGAAGGAGTATCTTTGAAGAATATTGTTAAAGGGACTCCCAAACTGGGCAGAAGCTTTGGTTCCATGATTTTATGAGATGGGAAAAAGAAGACACGCTGCCTAGTTAAAATTTTGGCCATGGACCTCCACTTTCTCCTTTGGCATCTTGGATGGAAACAGGCTTCTACAAATTTAGCATGAAAACACAGTAAAATGTCTTTAATATAGATTAACTGAGAAGGGTGTGCATGCGGGAAGTTGGGGGTAGTGGTAAAGAGGAACTAGGTAGGATATAAGAAGGTGGCTTTGAATAAAAATTAATAAGGGTATATTTTTTAAAGAAATTTGGTTTTATCCTGTAATTTTTAACTCAATTAAATCTTAACTCATTTTTTTAAAAGATTTTATTTATTTATTTTTAGAGAGGGGAAGGGAGGGAGAAAGAGAGGGAGAGAAACATCAATGTGTGGTTGTCTCTCGTGTGCCCCCTACTGGGGACCTGGCCTGCAACCCAGGCATGCACCCTAGACTGGGAATTGAACTGGCGACCCTTGGGTTTGCAGGCTGGCACTCAATTCACTGAGACACACCAGTCAGGGCTAAATCTTACCTCATTTTATATGTTTTTAGCGAATAAGCCTAACTTACTATGTATGTTCATTTTTAGGCAAGTAAATCAATGTTTATAAGTGGTTAAATGGTTTTTATTTTTTATTCAAGGGAGTTAATAGCAAATTTTTACCTATTCTTGTATTTTTCCTCCACTTATTTGTTTAAACCATCTTTCTTAATATGGACTAGAAATGCAAACCAGGTTTCAGGCCCTGTTCTCGGCATGAAAACCTGAATTTTAGGGCCATCTGAATTAGGGCCATTTGAATGAATGCGAAACATATAAACAATTTTTTTTCCATAGTTAAATCTTTGAAGAATTCCCACTAAAACTTCACGTGGGTGAAAATAGTAAGGTAAAACTGAATTACTTTGGAAACATCCTGTATTTGGATTCATGCCTAATTAGGACGAGGCCTCTTCCTCTCTCCTTCCTTCCTCTTCTCCTTGGTCCACTATCTGCTTACTCTTGATTAAGTCTGACTGTGGAGTTCCGGGGTTTTTTTTATGATCTTTCTTTCTTCCCACGAATGGCAGCCGTAATTATATATCCTGGGCTCCAGAGCCCTAAGGAAACCAGGGGAGGGCATCGAACTGCCAGAATAACAATTTGCTGAGATGACCGTTGTTTGCTATTGTTCATTGGAAGGACTTTATTGGTGTTGGGTAGATCCAGTCTTGTTGGAGCAGGGCAGAAACCATGGGCTGGAGTCCCAGCTCTGCCTTCCATGAGCAATGGAAATCTAAGCAAGAGTTTTAACCTTTCTGGATCTCAAAGTCCATATTTAAAAAATGAGAATAATAAGGTCACCCCACCTGTCTTCACACACTTCTCAGAGTAACGGGGTCAACACTGCAGAGCGTGTGAACTTTCTTTGTAAGAAGTTGCTTTCCTCCTCCCTCACCCCCACCCCCTTTCTTTGTTTTTTTCTCCACTTCTTTAAACATCATTTCATGGACCACTGCAGCCAAAAGATACTAAATTTGAACAATTTCCCCAGAATGACCCTTAACGTACAGAAGGAGTGATGTCTCCACGGTGAGAGCATCTTCTTTCCTGGGCCCCAAAAACCCGGAGTGGAGCTGAGCAGTGAGAGCATTCAGTGGACGTGTTTCACTTCCTCGAGAGACAGGACAAAGGCATCTTCAGCAGACAGACGCTTGGTGTGGTGTCCGGGGCCAGGCCGAACTATCGATTCCAACAGAAACCAATGGCTCAAGGACAACCTCCTTCACATTCCAGGAAGATGTTGGACTAATTGAATCCCTTGAAGGTAAGAGTGGAGAGTGGATCTGGCTTTGGCACTAACACAAAGTGAAGTCTGATGTGGTGGCCAGGAAAATGCATCTCAGAGCCTTCCAAATACAGAGAGAATAATGACCGAGGACTTAAGTACTTCGCCCTGAAATCCACAGCCTCGCGTGCACCCAGGCCACGCTTCCCGTGAGCTGCCGTGGCTAACTGCATGGCTACGGTACAAAGACAAGACCATTCCTGGGAGACGTGGGGCTCAGTTGACAGCTGACTTGCTGGCTGAGGGGCTCCCCAGTTGCCTTGATGCTTCTTCCTTTGCCCAGAAATCGAGGGCACTTCCACCCAGTTTTCCCTCACTCTCCCTTTCGTTCAGTCAGGCTTGCTGCCAGTCTGAGGGCTACTTGGTCTGATGGCTCGTCCATTTCTTTTCCTGGCTCCCTCCCAGTTCCTTCACATGGGCGTTTCTCCTAATAACATCTTTGCACATTTAATCCAAGTTTGGGTTCTGCTTTTCAGAGGAGCCAGAATTACACACTTGTAATTTACAACTCTCAGTTTCAATTCTTATATTTTGCAAACTGGGACAGTTGGAGGAAAGAGAGCAGAGCTAGAAGAGTGGAAAGACATTCAGTATCTACCACGTGCCAGACATGGTCACATACATTATTTTACATAATTATCGCATCAGCTCTGCTGTGGCAGGTAGCAGTACCGTGTCACAGAAGAGAAAGCTGAGGGTCAGAAAAGCTAAATCACTAACCCAGGATTACTGCAGAGTCTGGATTTGAATTGAGGTCTCCTCTGACTGCGAGGTCATATCTTCTCCATCAGGTTCTCACCTTTTCTGGCTGCTTAATTGTGAGAATTGAGATAACAGACAAAAAGTCACCTTGAAAACATAAAAAAGCATCACTCCCGAGCCAGATATTTATTATTTCTGTTGGTTGCAGTCAATGTCACTAGGCCAGTTGCAGACCTGGTGCAAAATGGAAATGTTTGAAATTTATTGAGAATTTCAAGACGGCACAGCAAAGAATCAATGAGTCCAAGTGTGGGCCCATCTGAATGTGGGACTCGAGAAGCCAGCCCTGCGAACAGTAGCATGGTCAGCACAGGGGCAGTAGAAGTGAGCTTGAGGGAAGTTTTCTAGGGGAATAAACCAAGAAATTATTTTTTCAGAGAGAGAATGTAGACAAAAATTCCTAGCTCCCTGGGACTCTCAGTGCTGCAGAAATGATCTTCGGCTCTCTTTGGGAGAAGTCACCACACATTTCAAACAGAATAGAGACCTCTGAGCCAAAGGGATGCAATAATGTTTATGGGAAAGCACGGGACAGAGGGCAGGATGTGCCTGTACCATTCCTGGCCAGCTCCACTGTTCCTGGTGCTGGATGCCCAGGCTTCTTCTAAAGACATCTGGGGCCTCTCCTCCAAGTTTAAGTTCATGGAAAAGCACAGGTTCTGTTGCCTTCACCTTTGAGCTCCATAAAGCCTTGCCTGTTTAATTAGTTCTGGGCTCAGTTTTTGAGACAGCTTGCTCTCCTAAGGGCAGTGCTGCTTTCTTCAAATATGGGGCAAATCCTATTTTTGGCCTGGCGAAAACTCACTCCAACTTTGTAGATGGGTGGCACCATGGTTCTGTGCTTTAGATTCAGGCAGCCTCACATTCAGGGTCCCTGGATGTGGTATGATTATGACATTTTAAGGCAAGCAAAACACTGGTATGATTTCTCCTGTGGCTGGGAGCATCTTTGATTGGGTCAGGCATCCATTTGTCTGGAAAAACTTACAGGAGCTGCCTTGAAAGCAGTGCAAGGTATATATGCACACCATCCTGGTCCTTGGTGTAGCTGGTTTCCAGTGAGCATACGGATCCTCTTAAACTGGGCAGGGAAATCCATCAGCATTGTCCTCTCCTGTTTGGGTTTGACCTTCCGCTTTGAGCTTTTGACATGGTTAATAAGAGCTACTCTGTCATTTCAGGGCATAAAAGCTGGTGACAGCCTGGAGGAAAATAGTCATGAATCTTAGAGATATTAAATGGTGGGGACCTCAGTTGTCCAGCCCTGTGCCTTTGGGCAATTTAGCACCAGCCTCATCTCTCACCACTACCCCATGTGTTCTTTGTGCTAACAAATGCCATGCTGCTTTACATTTGTTTACTCTTGTGGAGATCATTTAATTGGCCAGGAATACCCTTGTCTACTTTGCCCATAGGAGGAAGATGTTGCTCAGAAATGTCAGTTGCTTGCTCCATCCTCTTAATACTAACTCATGCATTCATCATTCATTTATATATTGGCATCCCAGTGAGTCCATGAGCAGCTAAAGAAATGGGATTGTGCTTCCTGGTCTCCGTAAGCTTGAGGACGTCAGTGTCCAAACCATAGTAAATTTTCAGTAAGTGATGAATGAATAAGAAGAGAATGAATGAATCGGCCCATTCAGAGTTTCTCTCCCAGCACCCTACCACAGAACCAAGTTGTTTGCTAGTCCCACTTTCTCTGATTCTGGCTTTACTGGAAATGTAGACATGATTTCTATATAACAAACTATAGAACATCCTCAGCCTTTTCCTCTTACAGAAAAACAATCCTTGTCTCTTCAATAATATCATGCAGGCCTTATTTTTCAACTGTTTCAGCTACATCTACTGTTTTCCCCAGAGATTTCTATAGGAATGAGTTGTACCAGTAACAGGGTTCATTGTTTCAGTTCAGTCCTTACTATTCAGGAGGCCAGAATGCAGTCAGCATGGCTGGATAGGGCAGGAAGTGTCCGGCTCTATGAAATTCTCCAGGGTAGTATGTGTCCAGTTTGGGCAAGAAAAATTTCCCCCAAAGATCAAAGGGGGACCTATGTGTTAGGACCCAGGATAAGGTGTATCAATGGCAGCAATAACTCCATGGATGATAATAGCTCACGGATTGCCAGAGGAATGTCCAGAGTCCATTCATTCTCACTCTGCAGAGGGGCAGGGGTAGTCATTTTATAAGAGGCGGTTGCTGGCACATCCCCGAGGTATCAATTAAGACTTCAGAGGAGCATTAAAGATGATCTGCAAGACCACGGCCAAGATTGTAACAAATGGGAAAAGTTTATTCAAAGCCAGAAATATTTCATTAGTGTAGATCTTTTGACAGGGAAATAAAAGACATAACTGAAAAAAAAAAGCAGAAAAACCTCAAAATTTATGACTAAGAAAACACAGATGCCCAGCTCTCCATGTTGGAAGTGTTTTAGCCTGTAATGCTTGCAGATGTCTCTTTTGTGCCAGCCACTGCACAATGGGATGAGGCTGTAGGTCTTTCAGACGCCCAGATTTGTCAGATGCACAACAGTCAGTGGTTTGTTTCCATGGCGACAATTACAGGGTTAGGTAGGCCAGAGCTAATCATTTATATGTCTATCCCATGAATCAGAGAGGAGCTGCTATACCCTGTGGAGGGAGGCCTCCGCAGGGATGCGTGAGCTCTCTTTGTGTCCCATCAGTTGGCCTTGTTAGTGGCTGGTTTCTGTGCAGTACAGCAGGCGAGACTGGAGAAGAAGCGATGGCACCTCACGATTGCCCTGGGAGAACTTCTGAGGGAAGCTGGAGCACCTTAGTGGCACCAGTCTCACAGGTTCCTCATGAGGGGCTGAAAATCTGTCCTGTGACTGACTGGGATGGAGGACAGAGGCAGGACTTTGCACAGAAGACTCACATTTGTTCAGATCTTTCCTGATTTCAAGTCTCTTGTCTCAGTTTTAAACTATGCACCAGATGACATTGTCTGAATTTCAGTTCAAAAAATATGGTTATGGCCAACATGGATAATTTGCAACGGGCACCATCTACACTTCAGATGATCGTGTGCTTCCCCCAGAGGGATCCCTTTGAAATGCGGCATCTGAGAGGAGCGGCACATGGCACTTTTGACACTTCAGAGAAGCATTTTCTAATACGTTGTTAACAGGTGTTTATTAGAAATCAGGGCTGTGGTTTCATTGATATTGAGGGCATTGGGTCAAACAAAGTTAAACAGACAGTTGTACTCAGGGACTTCTCAGAGCCCTTAATTTGTTAACACAAACCGTGACTAAGAGAAGCTGTGCAGTATTTTCCAAACTTATTGCCTAAGGAAACGTACTGCTCTGGGTATCTTTTGCTAGAATTGCTCAAAAGAACCCTCCTTATAAAACAGAGCTTATAAGAGACTGTCTTTATAACTTGTCATCAAAGCCAATTTTGAGAGCAAAGAGGGCACTTGCTGCATCAGCACAAGTACAAACTGGAACAGTCTCGGGTAAACTGGGGACATCTGGTTACCCTCTTAGAAGACATAAGCTTAGCTTCTTCCAGGACAGTCTGAATGGCATGGCTCTGGAGCATTGGGATTTTTAGGGAAGAGGTAGAATTGATCGAGACTGTTGCCAAGGATGTAGGAGGCACCGAGAGCAAGTTCAGCTGCCTCAGAGATTCCCAGTGCGCACTGAGGGCGGCAGACTTTGGAAGGCACGTTGGCAGGGCTGCAGACAGTAGCCATCGGTAATGAAGATGGGAAATGCACCGCCTCCTTGGGCCCAGCCTTCTGCCGCTCGGCTGACCCTACCCAAGCCCTGTATTTCAGTGGAATAATGTGGTCACAAGTGACATCAGGTCTCCATGCGAGTGCCTGTGACACCTACTTGTAAAATGGCCAATTGCAAAAACAAACAAGCAGCTTCAAGGACCCTGGGAAAAGAGGATGCCATTTCACCCAGGATGTGCCAAATAAAACAGTCTGGGAAAAACAAAATAAATAACTGTCTTAGACCTAATGAGAAACGGCAAATGTTTCTAATTCAGGCTTCCTCGCGTCTCCGCTCTCTGATGGGCCATTGGACCTGGTCTGCAGAAGTTGCTGCTCCTTGCCCAGCCGACTGGGCCTGGCCCACAGTTGGCTTCCATCGCCTGGGTTTCCTCTGCACGGCTGCACGTATTCCAGGGAGCATAGTGCCCATTTCCTCCTTCCGACATCAGATACTTTTCCAAATCTTTCATCAGCTAAGATCTGTTTATTTTGCCGGACTCCAATCCTGGATCTACAAAACACCATTGCAGCCTCCCTCTCTCCCTGGATCAGAAGCAGGCAAGCTCCGAGTCACTCGTTAATTCATTATTGAAATACATATTCTTTGGTAAAAGCCTTTAAGTGTAGAGTGACATAATTAAATTGTTATTGTTATTTTAGAAATGACAACCTAAGGTGAACTTCATTTTAAAACTCAGAAAAGGCTTCACAGTACTAGTGACACACAGAACCCATATTTCTTCCATTTGACACCATTATTTTCGTATCATTTTTAAAAGAATAAACCTTTTAAATGAATAATCCAGTAGAAAGACTAGATTGAAAGGGACAATTCTGGGGGCAGGGAGTCTATCAGGAAGGACTTCGCGGGGGTCCAGTCACAGGTCCTTCTGTGCCAGAGGCTGAGCAATCCCAGCTCCTCCAGCATCACAGAGAATCTCCTGTTTCTTTCCAAGCTTATGTTTGCATATTGATTATTTGTACCCTTTAAAGCACTTTCACAATTATCTGCATGATCTTCCCAGCTGTCTTGTGCATCTGAAAGTGCACGGGCCTATATTTCCATTGCAGATACAGAGAAACTGAGAATTGAAGCGGTTTCACATTGGTTGTTTTTTTTAAAATAAAATTTTATTGAATTTATTGGGACAACACTGGTTAATAAGATTATGTGGTTTAAGTGTACGATTCCATAATACAGCATCTGGATTTCACACTGTATGTCTGCCACTCAAGGGCAAGTCTCCTGCCACCCCAGGTATTTAACCCCCGCTACCCTTTTCTACCTCCCCCACTCCCCTTCCACTCCAGTAACCACCATCCTCTAGTCTCTGTCTGTGACTTTGTTTGTTTTATTTGTTTGTGTGTTACTTTCTGTTTTATATCTCACATATGAGTGAAATCATATGATTTTTGTTTTTTACCATTGGACTTGTTTTGCTCTGCTTGATATTTTCAAGATCCACCCGCGCTGCTAATGGCCACCGTGGTGGTTAACGGCAGAGCCAGGGTTAGAATCCAGCGCCCCTAATTTCCAGTCCTGAGTATGTTTTATCAGACAGCAGATCTCTCAGTGTGTGAGTCTGAAAGGGGACGTGAGTCTGAAAGGCATACCTTACCACTCAATAATAAGAGAACACGTGCTCTCCATGGAGGTGAGGTGTGAGCTCCTGTTTTCTTAAAAGAACAAGTTTGCCAATATACTAAGCTGAATAGTATCCCCCCAATTCATGTCCTTCTTGGACTGTCATCATGTTTGAAAATACAGTCTTTGCAGATGTAATCAGTTGAGATGAGAGAATGCTGGGGTAGGTCTGGTTCTGTGTCCAATATGACTAGTGTCATTAGAAAAGACACAGAAATGCACCAGGAAGAAGCCACATGACAACGGAGGCAGATATTGGAGCAAGGTATCCACAAGTCAAGGAATGCCAAAGATTGCCAACAAACACTGAAAGCTAGGAGAGAGACAGGGGACAGACCCTCCCTCAGAGCCCTCCCGAAGGAACCAGCTTGGCTGACACCTGTTTTCAGACCTCTGGCCCCAGAGCAGCAGGAAGAGACTACCTTTCTGTCGTTGGAAGCCGCCCAGTTTGTGGCGCGTTGTCATGGCCGCCCTAGGGAACTAAGAACGCCATGCTCTGGAACAACGCTGTCCAACAGAGATGCAATGTGACTCATGTATGTCATTTGAAATATTTCAGTAGCTGCACTAAAAAGTTGAAAGTGAATTAATTTCAATAATATATTTTATTTAATACATGCTTCAATTCCGCAAGATGAATACATTGTAGAGATACGTACCACATTGTGCCTATAGGTAAAACTATTATATTGCACACTAAAATTTTTTGTTAAGGGGGTAGCTCTCATGGTATGCTCTTCCCACGAAGTAAGCAACAACAAAACAACAAGGCACGAGGGAGCTGTTGGTGGTTATGGACATGTGTATTACCTTGGTGAGGTTTTCATGAGTATACGCATATGTTCAAACTCAGCAAATTGTATACAGTCAATTTTTCTTTCATCAATTATACCTCAATAAAGCTGTTAGACACTCAGGCCAAAAAATGAAATAGTTAACATATAATCAATATAAAATTATTAATGCTATATTTCACAATGGTTTTTATATGACAACTCTAGATTTGACATGTATTTTTCATGTACAGCATGTCTCAGATTCAGACTAGACATTT
Source organism: Macrotus californicus (assembly GCA_007922815.1). Taxonomy (NCBI): domain Eukaryota; kingdom Metazoa; phylum Chordata; class Mammalia; order Chiroptera; family Phyllostomidae; genus Macrotus; species Macrotus californicus. Next base: position 4,262 of record VMDR010002037.1, on the reverse strand, counting down.
CAGGTGTTCTGCTATCACGTGTGACTAGTGGCTTCCATTTTGGATGACACGGTGCTGAGCTTTTCTCTCCCCATGTCCAGCTAGTGAGCATTGCGTTGCCAATGGAGGCAGGAAGGAAGATGGAAGATCTTTGCCCTTTGTGCTGTACCTGCTGGTGCTCTCTCAATTCCTATTGATTTGCCCTACACACAAAGCTCCTCAAATGCCCACTGCCCCTCTACCAGGGAGCATCAGTTCCAGCCCTGTGCTTGGTACCACCAGCACATCAGGGGTAGATGGGATGGGGCGAAATTCTTTTCTAGACAGGGTGCTCCTCACTGTGTTCTAGGACCCTGGGCTGGCTCAACCTCACTCCAGCTTTCTGTTCTCTCCCAGAGACAAAGGATTCTTGGTCTTCTGGGCAGGAGCCTGATATCCATTGTCCTGAAGCATAATTTAAGGACATGCCTTCCATCCTTCCTTCACACTGCTGCCTAGGAGTAAAGCAGCAAGCGCAGGTCTGAATCTGACACTGACAGATTTTCATGCTGATTCCAAAGAGATGCCCAAACCAAATGTTACAAAGACAAACCATATGGGAGCCCCAGCACTCTGGGCCATTAATACGAATTTTTAAATGACTGTGATTGATGGTGTAGCTCTTACAAGTCCAAGATCAATGAAAATGCATCTTGATCTTTTGAACTCCCTCATTTTTTCTTGGATCCTTTTCCTGTACAATGAGGCCCATTTCTGCGATGCCTGAAGGCATCAGGGGCCCCTTCAATGGATTTGCCATCCATGCCCTTGCCAGCCAGCCTGTTGGTGGAATGGCAGAGGGTGAGGTGAGGGTCTTGGAAACCAGAATCTAACCATGAGGTTAAATGCCAAACCAGTCGTTTCAAAGTAGAAATGCCAGATCCTGCCTAGAAAAGACTCTGGGCCAAATTAGGAACACTATTCACCTTGTTACAGACCAAGGGATGATAATATTATGATAAACATTTATGTTCTTGAGTTTGTTTCTGTATGTTTATTTACCTGGTCATAAAAGAAACTTCTCCCCCAAACCCTTACTGCATTGCACCAAGGGATTGAAGAGGGGCTTTGTAGAGAATTTACCTTACTTACGGGATCAAAGTGAGGCAGTTAGATTGAGGCGGGATATTGTAAAAGGGCAGGAAACCCTATCTTTTCTTATTTCATATGTTTCTCTAAAAGCCACAATGAAGTAAAAGTCTTGTATTCTGAAAAACATAGGACATTGAAGAAAGACATTTAAGACAATATAACTAAATGGAAGGATATACCATGCATATGAGTACTGGAAGAATTAATATTGGAAGAATTAATATATTAAAATGTCCATAGTATCTAAAATAATATATAGTTTCAATGCAATCCCCTTAATATACCAATGATATTTTTCACAGAACTGGAACAAAAAAAGTCTAAAATTTGTATGGAACCACAAAAGACCGCAGTTAGTCAAAGCATCTTAAGAAAGAAGAGCCAAGCTGGAGGCATTAAACTCCCTGGTTTTTTAACTATACTACAAATCTATGGTAATCAAAACAGTATGGTACTGGCATGTAAACAGACACATAGATCAATGGAACAGAGTAGGGAGGCCAGAAATAACTCCACACACATATGTCCAATTAATCTATGAAAAAGGAGGCAAGAACATACAATGGGGAAAAGACAGTCTCTTAAATAAATGATGTTGGGAAAACTGGACAGCTACATGCAAAACAACAAAGCTGGAACACTTTCTTAAACCATATTAAAAAATAAACTCAAAAGAGATTAAAGATTTAAATATAAGACTAGAAACGATAAAAGTGATAGAAGAAAAACATTGGCAGTAAGCGTTTTGGCAAGAGCCTGAATAATACTTTTTTTTGGATGTGTCTCCCATGGCAAGGACAACAAAAATAAACAAATGGGAGTACATCAAAATAAAAGGCCTTTGCATCAGAAAGGAAATCATCAGGAAAATGAAATGGCAATCTACTGAGTGGGAGAAGACATTTGCAAATCATACATCTGATAAGGGATTAATATCCGACATTTATAGAAAAACTTATACAAGTTAATAAATAAAAAAAAACAACTATTAAAAATGAGCAGACACACTGAAGAGACATTTTTTTCAAAGAGACATACAGATGGCCAACAGGCACATGAAAAGTATCACCAGGGAAATGCGTATCAAAACCACAATGAGATACCACCTCACACCTGTTATCAAAGACAGACAATAGCAAGTGTTGGTGAGGATGTGGAGAGAAGGGAGCGCTCTTACACGGTAGGTGGGAATGTAAACTGGTGCCACCAATATAGAAAGTAGTTCCTTAAAAAATTAAAAATAGAACCATCACCTGATCCAGCAATTCCACTTATAGATATTTATTCAGAGAAAATGAAAACACTAATTTGAAGAGATATAAGCACCCTAGGTTCACTGCAGCGTCCACTGACAGATGAATGAATAGAAAAGATGTGTATTACATAAAGATGGAATATTACTCAGCTATAAAAAGAATGAAATCTTGCCATTTGCAACAACATGGACAAACAAAGAGGGTATTAGTCTAAATTAAATGAGTCAGGTAGACAAAAACAAATATTATATGATTTCACATATATGTGGAATCTAAAAAACAAAACAAATCAACAAAACAGAGACAGATCTACACATACAGGGGACAAACTGGTGGTTACCAGAGGGAGGAAGTGTGTGTGTGTGTGGGGGGCAGGTGAAATAGGTAAAAGGAATTATGAGGTATAAACTTCCATTTATAAAATAAATACGTCATGGGGATGTAACGTTCAGCATAGGGAACACAGTCAATAGTATTGTAATAAGTCTGTATGGTGCCAGTGATCATTTCGTAATGTACATAAATATCGAATCACTATGATGCACACCTGAAACTAATAGGATATTGTGTGCCAATTATACTTGAATTAAAAAAGAAGAAGAAAGCCATAATGATGCTCTACAAAAATAGGTTCCCTGATGAAATGAGTCTGGGATACATTGTACCCAATTCTCCACTTCTACTTAGGAAATTCACAATGGAAAATAGCATATTACATGTCCTAAGAAATCCTGAAGAAATTCTGAATTAATTTGACCAGAGAATCTTATTTTTGTATGACACCTCAAAACATCCCACAGAACATACTTTGGGAAACACTGGGCTACATTCAGTCTGGACCAACATGACCCTGGTTGGGTGGCTCAGTTGGTTGGAACGTTGTCCCGCCCACCAAAAGTCCACAGGTTCTGTCCCCGGTTAGGGCACATACCTAGGTTGCTGATTTGATGCCCATTTGGGGCATGTATGAGAGGCAGCTGATCAGCGTTTCTCTCTGTCTTTGTCTCTGTCTCAAATAAATAAAAACGTATCCTTGTGTATAGACCATTCCACATCTTGGTTTCTCCTGTGGAGTCTGCAGGGTCCTACTTTCTTTCCACTAGTGTGTGCTCCTGTCTCTGCTGTGTCTGGGGAGGGTGGCCATCAGTGCACATGGCTAAGTGTGATGAGGCTGGGCCATGAAGAATACAATAGGGTGGCCTTTTCAGCCCAGGAGGTGTCCTGTATGTCGTGTTTTGCTACAAAGGGTGCCATTCTCATAGACTACAATGTTAGCACTGTTCCCTGGAGTTGCGCAGTGGCGAGTACTGGTATCCAGACTTAGTTCTGAGAAGTTCTCACTGGCCTTTGCTTTCATTTGGTTGTGGACTAGGATTTCTCTTTTGTGGCTGCTGTCTGGAGCCACTAACAGAAGTGCAGTTGTCAGCCTGTGTGGTAGACCTGATTGAAAGAGGGTCCAGGAAAATATCTCCAAAGCAAGGAAGGTGAGCCTTGAGAGACATGACGGCTTTAATATGGCAGTGAGGGCCTCCCTCCCTGGCAGAGAGCATGGTAGGAGCAAGAGCATGGGGCTGAATCTCCTAGACCCATTCGTCCATAGGGGCACACATTGGAAAACGGATCTACCCAATTAACGGGCCTTTGAATACATTTTTCTTTAAAATATTTTTTCTTTTATTGATTCCTTTCATTGAACGTACCTCTTGCATAAAATTTAATGTAGCTCGATTTAAATGAATATAAATAAATGAAATGTGATTTTGGTTAATGTTCTGTTCAGATAATAGCTTGATCTGGGGCTCAACTGTTTTTATAAAGATGAGGATCAGTTCTAGTTCAAAGTGATTCAGTAGGAGTGTCTTTATTTCTTTGGTGTGCATGTGTGTGTTTGGGGCT